>JAQSVV010000236.1:0-12969 GCA_036375495.1 Agrotis segetum
ATGTGACATCTACCTAACCGCACTGGGCCCGCGTGGTGGATTATGGTCCATTCCCTCTCACAGAGAGTAGGCCTGTGTCCCAGCAGTGGGAACATTATAGGCTGATGATGATGAATAATACATAAATTACTTTGTAAGTAGGTACGTGAATTTGCCACTGGCGGCGCCTCGTAGCGTGTTTCAAACTATTTATATTTGAACTTACCGCCCCGAGTTCTGCAAACGTATACGATAACGTTATGGTTCGATTGCGTCAATGGTTTCGATTCAGCTGTTCTGATTTTGGTATTGCGTTATAAGCTCAAACGCAAAGAAAGTTGGAACGTTTCTACATCGTATTCATAAGATTTTTGGCAATATTTTAATCTCAGACTCTACTCACGATACTGATTGCATTAAGGTTAATAAATCGCAAATCAAAAATATTATTAATGCAATTATGGACATTTTCAAAAATGTAGTATTCCACATTAAAAAGGCTTATTATTGCAATTAAACAAGAAAAGTAATAAAAAAAAACAGAAACCCCAAAAGTCCTAAAGTATCAAAATTTTAAAGCGCAGTACAACGCTCGCGGAAAGATAGGTTTAGATCTGTCATTTATAACTTTCAGTCAACTTTAACTTGTCAGTTAGAGGCAATTGATTATGTATGTGTAGAATGTCGTGACTTAGGCCGGCCATACACGGCCTTTCCTAAAAGCCAGAATCAACAGAGTCGACGCCCAGAAAAGCGCCGAGACAATGAAGCTTGACGATACTGGCATTTTTTTTTTTTTTGAGTTTCGTAAGACGATTACTATCTTTAGTAATGCCCGAGTTGAAAATATTGCTCATTAATAAAATTTCACCCCTGTATTATGTCCACCCGTGTAAAGCCATGACAGGCCGCTAGTCATAAATAATACAAACTTAAAACCGAACTTATTAATTCCTTAACCAAACATGTTGTTCAAGTACTGATGTGGCTTAACACTCCTGAGTTATATTTAGCCTAGACAGGGATACTAGTACCTAATGGAGAAACCAGTCTTAAAGTTTATGGAATTCTTCAGGTTATCGCACGCTACATTTTAGATAGAAGACGAGATAATCTTGAATAATTCTATATTATTTTGTTGCCAGTGGCTCCGTACGTATACATGTATAACTGAAAAATTATCCCACGGGAGTATGTTCCCGGGATAAAAAGTATCCTGTGTCTTGGTTTTGGTGATAAAATATTTGAGAACCAAATTCCATCCAAATCTGTTTAGTAGTTTTTGTGTGGAATGTTACAAACATCCACTCATCCTTACAAACTTTTGCATTTGTAATCATCTGTTGATCCCTTACTTGTTAGACGGGAAGTGTTTAAAAATATTTATTTATTTATCAAATTACAACGGCTGTGTGAAAAATCAATTACAGCAATTTAAGTACAATAGTTCGACTCGAAAACTATTTTAATAAAACCTGTTGTGAACAAATAGAATAAAAATATCTATCGTATATCTTGATTACTACTTACTTACTAAATACTTAAGTCTGTGTGGATAGATGTATATTTGTTATTGTTACACACGAAATAAAGTAAGCAAAGCCACGGGTAAAAACTAGTCTACGATACCACAAGGAAATCTGGAATTTTGATATGAAATAGCTTGTGTGCACAGGATGGTAACATGAATATCAATATTGGCGTCTTTTCAATGAATGAATTTTATGCAGAGCTTAGGCTGCAGGAACGTAGATCTATTGTAGTCCTGGAACGCAAAGGGCATTTGAAGTGGCATGGTGGTTTTCAGTCTGATGGTCAGGGGAGAATCGACGAAGAAAACGTGATGCGCCGACCCTAAGTAAAATTGGATAATTGCAGGAAGATGACAATGTTGACGAGTCTGACAGTCTCTTCCAGTCCGTCAGTCAGTCAGTTTTGTTCTGTCTCCTGCTTACATAGAAGGAAGTGGGAACATATTTTTTTCTTACTTCTCTATTCTTTTCTGATTAATTTCGTTGCAGGATCCAAGACAGGTAAATTCATACTCCGGGACACGTCGAGCTTCATAGTCTCGGCGCTGATCTGGATGTTGCCACTGTTTATTCTGGCTTTCAGGAGTATTGCAGTGGTTGGGAATAGTGTGGTGGGTGGGTTCGTCCCAGTACAAAAAATCTCTACCAGTTCACTCAAAGTAAGAAAAGATAAATGATATTTATTCAGTAAATTGGTTTTTGCAAACTCTTTTACACGTCAAAAGACACTATTTTAAACTAGATGAGGCCGGTGTTTCGTACCTGACTACTCTGAGAAGAAACATCCGAAACAAATTCAGAGGTCACAGTCTCTTTTAAAGTCCAGAGAATTTTTATTGATCAAATGTATGAGAACTATGCAGGTGTCTGAGGTGGTCTTTTGAAGAAAGAACCACACAGATTTGAGTGGACCTGTCCAGTCAGTGCAAGCATGTGTCAGTTACCGTGTAGCTCAACTCAAAACACAAGGAGCTCAACAGATACTGATACTGTAGATATTATTTGATACCCAAATAAAGCTTTGAAACTGCAGTGACGACTATAATATTATTGTCATCCTACCTAATCCTGCTTCCTAATCTATACATATAAAAAAAATTGGAATGTCTGTTTGTAATATTGAAATAACCGTTTTTTACTACATGCATACGAGTCCGGTACAGTATACACCAAAATAACATTTTTTAAAAAGTTGCCTGCCTGTCAGTCTGTTTGTAATGGCTAATCTCTGAAATGGCGGGCCGATTTTGACGGGACTTCTATTGGCAGGTAGCTGATGTAATAAGGAGTAACTTATTCTAGAAAAAACCGTTTGTTTAAAAAAAATTGTTGAGTTGAGTCGCGGGCACAGAAATACTCGTATTATAAACATTAAACATTTTTGGTAGGTACACAGACGGTTTATAAATCTGGAGTAACACATAGGATAGTTTTTATCCCGATTTTACAATCCTGTAGGATAATTATCGAGTTACCACTGGCAACAGCTATTAAATATAATTATAATTTTAAACCACACATTTAAGTTTTCAAGATATCCACTTTGGCATTTAATACTACAACTATACTTATTGTAAAATAACAAAAAAAGACAAAAAACCTGATTGATACCTTTAAATAAACCGAGTAGAACCTCTGCTGGACACTGTCAAACACTTAATTTATTTAAAAAACAGTAAAACACTTCTGCACTTCTTGACTTTAGTTATTTTAGAATAAATAATAAATTTATTTATTAAATAATAATTGTAATTTAAATTTATATAAATACAGTCTGTCCGTCCTTAGTGTACGGATACTACTGTAACGTTTTGCTTTGTGTATGTATTGTGTGTGTATATTTTTATATATATGTGTGTGTGTGTATATATAATAATGGAATCAGGTTTGTTTGTGCAACTGGACTAGCAAGTTATAGGTCGCTCCAGTAGCTTCGTAGTGATGTTAACATTTTTGAGTTTTTAAAAAGAAAAATATTGAATTTTGAGATTTGGCTGTTTTGAAATTTGCTGGGTTGCTAACAGTTTCAATGAGTCAAGTTAAAGAGCTTTCACTTGACTCATTGAATTTGTAACTTAAGATTTCCTGGTTTTACTTACATTTAATTTATCATGTTTGTAAGAGAAATTTCATCCTTATAATTGACCCTAGCGATCGATGCAATAAAAGTACAGGGTATAATTTTTTTAAGAGAATTTTCGAAAATCTTTGAATGCAGTTTGCTTTTTATTCAAAAATAAAAGAATGTTTCCTTTGTGTAAAATTTTCTATCTGCAGTATAAAGATTACTTTCCCTCCAGGTGGCATTACAAAATTCCACCCTGTATATTTATTATTATAAAGGATCGAACAATGAAATGTCTTCAATGGCTTGCCGATTGGGCATTAAATGAGCTGTTATAAGTTTTATGTGTTGCTTATACACTTTTTTTTTTTTTTTTTTTTTTTTAGCGTGGTAAAATCATCAAATGAGTCCTCCAACCCCGGGCAGGGCGGGAGGGACTGTCAGACTTCTACTGACTAAAATCCACGGTGTCCTTCATAGCCTGTTAAGTTCCGGGGTTACGGTTAGGGAATAATCCCGCGACCCCGGCAGGCTTTGGCCCTCTGAGAGGGGGGCCCCGTCATTATGCTGACGCTCTTTGAGGCGCGCGTGGGACACAACGCGCCGTCGACCCGGGCATGGTCCTTGGTCGGGCAGCGAGTTGCCCTTTACTCGCTGCCCGCATGCCCGCGCCTACGGTGGCCGGAGATCATCTTGCGACGTCCGTCGCCGTGGGCGCCTACCACTGCGGCTGGGGCGGAGGGAGGACGCTGTCCTCTCTCGCTCGCGGCCTGCCTCCTCCTTGACGAGCATTACTGCCTCGCAGAAGGAGCTGACCGCTTCCCACTCCGTCTCGCCCCGCAGCATGGCCGCAACCAATGCCGGGCGCGAGAGGTCTCCGCCTATCGCAGCCGTGAGGACACGTCGGTGCTCCGCCCAAGCTGGGCAGTCTTGCACCGTATGCTCCACCGTGTCCTCCGGGCGATCTTCGCAGTGGTGGCACCCAGGCGTCTCCTCCTTTCGCATCAGACACAGGTACCTCCCGAAACTTCCGTGTCCGGTGAGGACCTGCGTCAAGCGGTAGGTCAGGACGCCATGACTTCTCTCCAGCCACTCCTCAAAGAGGGGTCTTACCGCCTCAATTGCGGCGTGCCCGATTGCTTATACACTTAACAGTTTTATGAAAATACGTGTAAAAGTGTTGATATAACCTCCTTGCAGAAATAAACATCATTAAATTCATTTTATTTCAATAAATGACGAAGAACCGTTGCAATAAATTCCTCTTAGATCATCCAGGAACTATTGTGGTTACCTATTAGAATGATCAGCCATTAATGTTGTTAATTTTCCTGTTTCTATAATAATGTGCACAAAAGACACACGTGTTTAGATACCTACACTTGTATTGTGGTCATCATTATTATAATTATTATAAAAAATCTGTACACTAATTGGAACCTAATCAATTTTATTATCTACAAGTTTAGTATGTATTTTGATGGGTATTATAAATCAATTTGATTTCAATGACCCATTACAACTTTGGTCATCATCATCATCATCTCAGCCGTAGGACGTCCACTGCTGAATATAGGCCTCCCCTTTAGACTTCCACATATACCGGTTGGAAGCGACCTGCATCCAGCGTCTTCCGGCGACCTTTATAAGGTCGTCTGTCCACCTTGCTGGTGGACGTCCTACGCTGCGCTTGCGAGTCCGTGGTCTCACAACTTAGGTGCATATTGTTATTTATGGCAGGGGCATGCCCCGCCTGGGTACAGTCCCATCTTCAGGGAGGATATCGGTGGCTCAGACCTTTTACCTCCGCCCCTGTTTTGGGCAGTGTTAGGGAGCAAAATATGGAAAGCGCAATGGCAATATCAGTTGCCACCTTCTGCAAAACGGTAATGCTAGCGAAAAAGAAGGCGGAACACTTTAGGCCGCGGGGACGACTAGGGCATTTATTTTTTTAGGTGGTAAAATCATCAAATGAGTCCTCCCGCCCTGGGTGGGGCGGAAGGGACTGTCAGACTCTTACTGACTAACATCCACCTGTGTCCCTTCCTAATACTATGCCCTTTACGTTCCGGGGCCACGGTATCCTGGGATAAGAAGCGCCAACCCGGGCTTGGTACTTGGTCGGACGGCGAGCTACCCATCACTCACCGTCGGCAAGCTCGCTCCGCCGCTGTGCCCTCTACTAATCAGAGGGACACGCGTTGGAGCGTCCACACGACAGGCTATTCGCATACGGGCAAAGAGACCCCTTAGGCACGAAGTGCCTAAGGAAGAGTTTTTGCCCGCATCCCAGGGTGCACCGGCCCGAAAAACTGGTCTTCCCCCCGGACGTATCCGAGAGGGAACTCCAGTCCACGGTCGCACGTGGAGGTTTCCTGTCATAGCACCCCACGCCTAGGACATAGGACTTCATGAGTACCTATATTTTCGGCCACAGCAGGCGTAGGCTAGTGGAAAGCGAGATGGGTAGCAGTCCGATTAACCATATATAGCGTAATCGATCTTATAACCCAAGACACAGTCTCCATTAATGACCTTGAGGCAAGATCAACTGTCAGCAGCAAGGCAGACCACTCTGCTTGCAAGTTTTGTACGTCTTTTGACCCTGACTATCAGTCAGAAACAACACGAAAACAGAACTTGTTTATAAATGTTGTTATTGCTATCAAAATACTAGTTATGGTAATTATTTGAATGTGTGAGGATTGTGAAAAAATTATAGTGTGGTGCTTTATGTCTGTGTTTACCTAAAATCATAGCAGGATTTAGAATAGACGTACGATATGGATTGAGAATAGGGTTGCCAACATTTTTTTGTCTGAATATAGTATTATACGCTTACACCTAGGGCGGGAGTAGTCATTTAAAGACCACGCTATAAAAGGGAAAATTGGTTATTAATATCATAGGTCAAAAAACATTTTAAAATTATACATGTCCCATCCCTACGCCCCTTGATAATGACCGCCGAGCGATGCCACTGGTCTCGGTGCATCGTTGCAGCATCGATCCGTAATTACGCTGCGTCTGCGCAAGTCTTGTTATTGTTCAACTCTTCCTTTTGGCTACAGACAACCGCGCGTCTGTGTGTATGTGTGACTTTGAGAACTTGTTTCATTATTAATAATAATGTAACAATAATATTCCACAACTATCAACTATCATCACAACGCCATCTAGTCCCAAGCTAAGCCGAGCTTGTGTTATGGGTACTAGACAACTGATAAACATACTTATATATTTCTAAATACTTACATATTATAGATAAATGACACCCACACAGAACAAATGATCGTGCTCATCACACAAACATTTGTCCTGGGTGGGAATCGAACCCACGACCTCCGGCATAGCAGTCAGGGTTACTAACCGCTAGACCAACAGGCCATTGTTATCTGTCTAGCCTTTCTCAACTATTTTGGAGTCGACTCGCAGTCTAACCTTATACATCTCGTTTCATGATAAATGGTTACCCATCCAGGGACTGACTGAGAGAAAAGATGCTTTACTTTGACGATTAACCCATGCGATAATTATTTTTTTGCCAAAAGTGCTGAAGTTATGGATGTTAATATAGTAGTTTATGTAACTGGTACATAATGAGGGGTATTATACACGAGTGTGAGTTTATAAAACGAGCGAAGCGAGTTTTATAATAGTATCACACGAGTGGTATAATACCTAGTTATGTACAGTTTCATACACTACTTTATCTACTCTCATTCAACACGAACATATCAAATAAAAGATAAAAATTAATAAACACTAATAATCATCCACCATGTCATCCACCGAAACACAAACGTCAAAATCCCAACATTCCCTTAGAAAGCGCGCGCAGCCACAGATAAAAAAGTAAAAAAATGTATCTATGATCATTAATCTGTATCATAATGAAAAAAAATTAAATTTTATCATTGTTTTGTTAGACAAACAGTGTTATAATTTAATTTTTTAATTTCATTACGATACTCTATGGTATAAAGTATGTCATTATAAACTCGTTTTGAGTTTTGTATTTCGAAGTTTACGTTAAGAGAGTAGATAAAGATCATTATAAAATCTCTTCGTAATCTTCTAATAAAAAAAAAATCTCGTGTCACAAAACAACGTTTGCCGGGTCAGCTAGTGATTGTATAAAATTCTCATAAAAATACTCCGTTTTTTATACATCTGCATCATCGAATTACCCGTTGTCTCGTTTTTTTATTTTATTTTTTACCAAACTACTACCTACTTCAAAAACTAGCTTCGTAGTAATAATTTTAACTAATTTATTACTACAAATTAGTTGTGCATAAAAAATAATGTCTGGCTGCTTGTCGTTGCTACGGCGTAGCAGACGTAGTGATGTGATGCGCTACGCTGACGTAGCGTCGTAGCAAGCAAACGAACCGCTACGCAACTACGTTTCATCTTCTTTCTACAGCTTGGCCAGAACGGATTGAAACGAAACTAATCTTTTTGTTTCTGACGTTTTAAAATCTTTGATATTTGATGTAAACAAAGACCGCAGGTTTGTTAGATTTATTATTCTGCTATAAAACTAACGTAATACATATATAGCTGTTTTACATCCGTACATCAACATAGGTCCAGTTGAAAACCAGCGTCGAGCACTTAGTTGCCCGACTTTTTGCTGAACTGGGCCTTTTTGGCGCAGCCGTGAGACACACAAAAGCTACCTATTCTTTTATTATAAGTTTTAGATAAAACTATGTTATTTTTTTTTCTGCTTTTTATCGTGTTATTTTATTTTAAATGTGTGTGTCATGGTCCTTTTGCGCCAAATAAATGTTTTTTTCTTTTTTCTTTTCTTCTAAGTGAAAAAATAAAATAAAATAATTCAAAGTGCTGGTAGCGCGAAGACAGTGGCGACTTCCGGTTTTCTACAGTTTTTTGTCAAGCTGTACATTACGTTATTGTTCATGTGTCTTCGCTGGTACACTGACGTTTCGTTAAAATTAATAAAAATCCGAAATTTTATTAGGTTCTGAGATTTATTTTTTCTAAGGTTTTTTTTTTTGTTTAGTATAATTGATTCCGAGCTGAAATGAGTGAGAAAATGAGTCCGGCCTGTATGGATAAGACGGCGGTATTCAGAATCTGACTTAAAGTCCTTCAGATGTCCTTGCGTTCTAGGGCAACGGTGTCCTTTTAGACACAAATTCAGACAAATGTATCGTATGTTAATTTAAATGTAAATATTGATCTCAACATAATTCAAGTCAGTACCTATTATAAACAGCTGTACTACATGTAGTTTTACTGCAATCAGCATCATGAATGGATGAATCAGCGGGATGAATGGCATCCATGCAGTCTTCTGGGAGTTATGGCTGATAGGAAGGGGGGGGGGGGAGTTATTGCTGGTGGCATTTTAACTCACTCTGGCGCCATAAATGTGCTGTCGAAAATGTGGTAACTGTTTGTAGTTCGTGATAATTGCTATAAACGCACAATGTGATGGTTTGCATTTATAGTAAAACTCATCAAAACTGAACAATTTTCTCTATATAGTGTTAATTATTTTGTAAGGTTCCTCTACATGTCTCCTTATCAACCTGTGACGATTTTACACAATATATTACGACGATTGTGACGATTTGTATTTCAAAATATTTATTTGTTAATAATCGAAGTGATCTTCAGTCATTTTTAACCCCTTTTTATAAGGCTACCTATTTTAAATAACTTAGAAAAACAAGCC
The DNA here is from genome assembly GCA_036375495.1 of Agrotis segetum. Taxonomy (NCBI): domain Eukaryota; kingdom Metazoa; phylum Arthropoda; class Insecta; order Lepidoptera; family Noctuidae; genus Agrotis; species Agrotis segetum. The sequence goes on from JAQSVV010000236.1 coordinate 9,287, forward strand.
AAACTGAGTCACAAATATTCAGTTTAGAAAGAAATACTTAGACAGCAAAACGTCCACCCCTCACGAGTCAATGAGATTCGTGAACCATTGTCTAAAAGTATGGCGGCCATTATGCAAAATGGATGGAAATCTAAATACATTAAGTAATTACAGGGGGAATTAGGCGGACATCTTCAATTCCACGTTCGTTCTTACAAAACTGGTTTATTATGCTTTACTGATTTTTTTAGGGTCCCGCGGTCTGTGTGTTAAGCGGTGGTCCGACCATTAATAGTAAAACTATAAATAGTAATAGTACAACTATACACTCTAAAAGAGTTGGCGATCGGCGGGAAGCGAGTGTAGTTTCGATAGTTTTGTCGCCGGGCGAGAGCAAGTGTTCAAGTGCGACGAGCGATTGCTCGCGCTACTCACCCGCGGTCGCTTTTTGTGACATTTCATTCTCTGTACCGAACGCGAGCTACGAGTGAGCGAGCATCGCCGAACGAGTATAGTTTTGAAAGCTCGTCACAGTGTGAAATGTCCTAGAGCAACTATTAATATATGCATCTCTTTCGTTTACAAGGAATGTACATTTATTGTGCGTTTCTTGAGAGAGAAAATCGCCGAGAGTTATTCGTTCTCTCGCCCTTGGTCGGCGGGCCCCTCAACGAGCGCCACAACGCATGATCTGCCGCTTTTTTTCATCCAGCCACTGCCAGCTACCTTATCCAAGTAATCAGTCTATCTTATCGGCGGACTTCATACACGTTTGCCTTCAAGGGGTTTCCATTCGTTCTCCATTCATAATAAAAAACAAAAATCCAGATTCTTGAAAACTAGATTTGGCCGCGACTTCGAAGAGTTAAATCTATATAAGTTAAATCTCTAACAATTTTGGCGAAAACTGCAGTAAGCTCCATTACTGTATTTTTGTAAAAACATATTATAGAAAAAATACATGTAATTAAAAAAAAAAAAAACTTTTGCTTTAATAAATACCTCTTTTATTAGTTTCCCTCTAAAGTAGACATCGGCCTGTTACAATTAAGGTCTTCGCACATTATAACAACTCACCGGCGACTCGACTCTATGCTAAACATTGAAATTTAAGCCCTGTATCATTATGTTCAAGGTTCAATTTCAAAAAATGATTATAAAGTAGTGTACAACGAGTGGCCTACGCATCGTTCACTAGAGGTCAACCCCGACACGTTTGTCACGCAATGACCATACGTCGTCCACGCAACGACCACACGTTGTCCACGTAACGACTATGCGTTTGCGACTGACGCGTGACGGGCAACCATTTGCCAGCCATTTCATAAGCAACACGACTTCTTTGGACAAAATTTAACTGAAAACTGAGGTTAGACGAGTTGCCTGTTGAATAACCCACTCGTTGGCACCGCGTTGGCCACTCCTTGACACCGCGTTGTCCACTAGTGACCATTGGGTGGATCAACTAGTTGACTACTCATCGAGAGTGTGAGTAGAGTTGCTGCCGCGTTGGCGTGGAGTTGTTATAATGTGCGAAGACCTTTAGATTATAAAGTTTCCTGAAATCCGTTGACATAAAAAGAATATGTAAATGACTACCTACCCACATTGACAAAAATATTCCTTGTTTTTCTATTTCTTACACCAAACCAAACATTCTCATGCAAATGTAAAGAACCCACTTCATAAATCCGATTAACGCTTACCCGACTCTCCACAAAGAAGAGCCTATGAAAGTATACAAAAAACCGACCAAGTGCGAATCGTAATCGCGCACGAAGGGGTCCGTACCATTCATGTTTAGTTTATAAAAAGTTTTTAGTTTTGTATAAACTTTGTTCAGGCAGCTCGCTACTTATGATCTAAATGCCTATATTAATATTTTGTGTTTAGGTGCAAAAAGCCTAAGTCTCACAATGGCAACCGAGTCGCAAAAGGGAAGTTCTCAAAATAACAAAGTCTCTAAAAGTGTACAGTCAGCATCGAAAGTTGCTGACCACATTCAGATTTTCAAAATCGCTGTACACCGTATTATTACGTATTATTAGGGTGCACAGCGATTTTGAAAATCTGAATGTGGTCAGCAACTTTTGATGCTGACTGTACTTGTGATTTTTTTACTATACGAGTAGTGTGATTAATGTCTTAAAACTAGTTTTAATGTAGGCACTATTATTCATTATGGTCATACTAACTTTCTGTGTCATTCTTTTCTGGTCTTTGAAATTGTTTTATGAATAAAATATTTTATGTGGGTACATGAACGAAGAAAAATCAAGCATGTTACTTGTATCATCATCATCATCATCAGCCTATTAATGTTCCCACTACTGGGACACAGGCCTCCTATCTGTGAGAGGGGGTGGGCCATAATCCACCACGCGGGCCCAGTGTGGATTGGTGGATGTCACATGTCTTCGAATTTTTGGTTCTAGGACATGCCGGTTTCCTCACGATGTTTTCCTTCACCGTTTTGAGAGCAGTGGTGATGAAATAAATTACACAAAGTAATGCGCCTGCCGGGATCCGAACCCACGACCTACAACTCGTAAGTCGGGGCCTATACCACTGGGCAACCACTGCTCACTGTTACTTGTATGGAGCCTCTTAAATATTCATTTAATTATGTTTTTCTAGTATTTTATGTATGTTACAGCGGCAACAGAAAGACATCTACTGTCAACTGTCTAACTATCACGTTTCATGTGCTACAGCCTGGTGTCACACAGACAGACGCATGTACAATCAGCGGAGTCTTCAGGGTTCTGTTTTACTGTTTACGTATGGAACCCTAAAAAGCGAAGGAAAAAATCCCTGAAAACCGCATTTTTACTGAAGAATTAAAAACACAATGAATGCTTGCCGCGACGGCACTTACCAAATGAAAAAGGTTGTATTTCATTAAGTTTTACAGGAGGATTAAATTAGAGTAAAATTAGGGTAGAAAAAATATGTTGGATAATGAAATGTGCTAATTTTTCGACGTTTTATAAGTGCCCACTGAGGTCCATGTAAAATAAAAAGCTGGGTACTCACTTAGCAGCGTAGCACGTAACGTATCAGATACGGTATCAACCTGCAAGTGGGTACGGCTCGTCCGAGCACACTGCGAGCCGCCTTTGTGTTTGTATGACTCGCCGAGAGGCGGTATCACTGCGAACTTACAGCGAGCGGTTCGCAGCGGGCTCGTGCCTACGTACTCACTTGATGCCGTATCTGATACGTTACGTGCTACGATGCTAAGCTTTTTATTTTACATGGACCTCAGTGGGCACTTATAAAACGTCGAAAAATTGGCACATTTCATTATCTTTATGGTTCTCTTATTAGTTCTAATTAATTTTATTGTTTTTTGTAATGCAAACTTAAAATAACAAATGGGTGATAGATATTTATTTATAGAGCAGTGGTGGCCCAGTGGTATCGGCTCCGATTTACGACTTGTAGTCCAGTCACTAAAGCCTAAACCCGAAAATAATTAGTAACACGCTGAAATTTTTAGGGGTTCTTAAGGAAGGTAAAATAACATACCGGGTGATTTTGCAGCGTTCTGGGGTGTACGGAAAGGGTTGAAAAGGGGTGAAAAGGGGTGAAAATGGTTTTTCGTTAATAACATTGCCAAGAAAATTAGTAACACGCTGCAAATTTGGAATTAGGTTGTTCTTACCGTTTTTTAACGTGTATTAAATTTGCAGCGCTTTGCG
>JAQSVV010000237.1:600000-862602 GCA_036375495.1 Agrotis segetum
CACTGTGAGGCACAGGTTAATTCGGATAATTTCCGGGTTAACCCAATTAAGGCACATGCCAACGCTCCAGCTAAAGGTGTAATGCACCATTACTTTTAATGACCGAAACCTACTGCCTACTTGTTTTGCCTCTCGGAATTTGCTAAGAAATTTCGAAATTTATAAGTACGCTTCTAAGTATAATGTACATGTTACTAATTTAGGGACGCGTCACTGTTTAAATAAACATAATAGAGATTTTTTTATTAAATACATAACGAAAGAAAAGACAACAAAATACTTTTCAATATTTGAGACACTCAAATTAGTACAGTCAAATTAGCAAAAAGATTGGAAGGAACTCGTGTAGTTGTAATTTTTTGTGGAATCATTAGAAGACATGAATATAAGATTTCTCTTAGGTTGCACTATTCCTGTTATGTACGGAACATCGTTTAATATTAGGTATTATCATAAAAGTCCCAAAATTTTGAAATTTCATTAATAACTTATTTTGGTATGTTTAGATATATGTAGATACCCCGTTGGTGGATAATTACTTTTCACTAAAAAAGTTTAAGGTGTAAGAAACGCTAATAAGTTATTATTTTTAATTTGCGCCTCAAGGGAAATTAGTCTGATGGTGCAAACTCATAATAAGCACTCTTTTTTTTTTGCACCCACCTAGTTACATTAGCACCCTTTTGCACCCCTAGGAAACCGGCATTTTACAATATTTGTAATTGTACTTCGGGGTAAATTATTGTAGTCATGTTTTTTTTTAATATACAATGTATTCTAAATATACTACATTCGCACCTAATAAAAATAAGAAATATATAACTGGAAGTTTATGTAGAGTTAACGTGGAATTTCCATATCAGAATTGCTCTTTGACTATCACTAAAATACTAGAAAAATGTATGTTCCTTAAAAAAATGCTAATTTTTTATAGGGTGCAAATATAAAGGAAACCAAATTAATATGATTGTGATGATTTTGAAGCAATCAAAATTTCCCCCGAAGTACAGCGGCAGAAAAACGTGAAAAACTAATTTCCGTAAATGTCACACTAGGGTTCAAAATCAATAATGTATATAGGTCTAAATGTATATCCCTTTCCTCAGTTTACAAAACTATGCGCAATGACCAAAAAAAAAAATTCTTAGTTTTTCTTTTTTTTCTGGCACTGCGTTGGTCCAATTAAAATAAATAAAATGTAATCATGTAGACTGAGGTGTTCTAAAGCATGTAAAAAAATACGCTGAGTACACCTGTATTCTCTGGTAAGTTATAACCAAACAAAAAAAAAAACAGTTTTCACCCCCTTCCGTAGGGCGTTAATGAAATTTGTTTTTTAAACTTGATTTTTGACTCATACGAAATCATCAGAAATGATCAACATTTTTGTCTCTCCAGAGAATTTATTCCAATCTTTATTAAAAAATGACCTAATTTGACTGTACTAAATATTAAAAAGATTGCAAAATTAAATGTGTATTTGTCAAACGAGATACGTTCATAAATCAACGCAACATATGCGTTATAATTACACAAAACAGACTCAGAAACGCGCATTTGTAACAAGCCGTTTTATACGCTAATGAAGCAATCACATCCAAATTCTCAAAACATAGTCTAAATAATTAGCAAGAGTAATTTACCTGTTGCGGCACGTCTCCGAACGGCTGTACAGAATCATAGGCATCCTTCAGACACACCTCGTACTCCGAAGTGAACTGCTTGGAGTCCAACTTGAGCACATCATGATAGGCCACAGGGAACAAGTCCCTGAAAAAGGCCTTTGTGGTGACAGTCAGGTCCTTTGGTGGGCCTGCGCTGAGGCTCTCGCTGGTCAAGTCACCCTCGGCTCGCAGAATCGTTCGGATGTCGTCGTATAAGTTCGCGAGTGGCTGAACTGTTCGAGCTGCGTGTCCTCGGTACAGCTGGGTGAAGAGAGTCGCTGTCTTGTTCTGCGACTGGTGGGAGAGTCCCGTTAAATGACCTGTAGGGAAGAGAGAAAGAAAAATAAGTTTTTCATTCGATATGGTCACTCGTTGTACCAAGATCCCGAATAAATAAGGCATGGTTGTGGAACTTGTAACAGTGACGAAATACGTGGGAAATCAGAACAAATATTAAAAGTACCTATCCTGTTGAAGTTCTAGTGATAAAAACAAAGATTTAAAAAGATACAATTAATTTAGATGTTCTAATCTGCACTGTTAGAATCATTAATACAGAACTCAAGACAGAGGAACGCACAACGCTACCTCAAATCATAATCTATTACAATTTGATTGACAGACCCTAATTCAGTAATCAACTAAACCCTATCTCATAATCATGTAAGTGAAACCTACAAGGGTAAGGGTATTTACTTTGCGTCTTACCAAAATTTGGATACATGTAGTTACGAAACATTTGTGTACAATAAATTAGACGTAACGTTAACAGAGCCTGTGTAAATACGTTTAGTTGGTTAAACATCCCCCGAGTATTTGGATACATATTTCGTGGCACCTGCTCTGGGTTATAAGAGTTCGTGTTATCTCGATGGAATGCGGGGCCGAGTCGAGATCAACGCCTCGCCGCATTCCGACCGTGTATACGGACTTTATACGCGTATAAAGTCCTTAAAGACGACGTTATCCTACCAATACGAGATAACTACGAGATATTTTTTAATTAAATAATACTCGTCTCTTTATCAAAATGCTACCACGAGTGCCACGAGTAAATCCGAGTGGCCATGTTAAACTGAGGAAAGCCTACCATGTTTATACGAAGGATGAAAAGCTCCTTTGATCTGCGGAGCTTGACGGAAAGCTTTTTAGCCGGCGGCGTTTACCGTGTTCGTAGATACATATATATACCTTGAAACGTACGCTTGAAGGATTAAATTATGTTTCTAGTTATAAATCTCCAAGGATTAAATGCGAAGAGTAAATGTGACACGGTTTAATTTTAAGAGGCAGTTAACTGATATTTAGTCTTTATTACTAAGTAAATTAAGAGTTGAGATCTATTTCATTACTTAAAATATGTGGCTTTGATTACTTAATGTATTTATTTACGAAGTACGGTCAAAACGGGTAATCGATCAAAAGCGGTTTTCTTTCGTCATAGCATTGACGTGTGTAAAGGGGGAATGGAAGGAATGTTAATTTCGTTAATTATTATTATAATTACTACGACATAAAGGCGCTGCAAACCAAAGACAAAAGATATCGCCAGTGAAGAGTAGTTGCGCAATCGAATTTCGAACAGAATCATTTTCATTGTACGTACATGCAATTCGAAACCGAGTAAATCTGTGAGTGATATTGTCAATACGTGCGACTCAATTAGCAAACACTAGCGATTGTCCATACATTTTCTTCGGCCAGACGCTTGTGTGATATCTGACCGATATCGTCAATTAATGCAATTCGATATCGCGTCGCGCCATGAGAAAAGTCCCTTACGCAACTGTCATCGGATCTATATATATGTAGGTAGTACATTAAAGCGACCCTCACAGCCTCACCTGCACAATAGAGGATTGATGGCAGTTCGCTGCTTCACACTAAATCCCCCGCATTCAATGTTTCGTGGCAGAAAATCCGGAAGGTAGGACAGAGGCAGAGAAGAACAGGGGCAGAAGGCCCACCACATTTTAATTTTCGAATTGCTGATTATTTTTTTACCCTTTTTTAAATACCCAGCGAAAGATGCTCGTTTTTTTTTTTTAATTCAACAAGTCTGTTTAATAGTAATGGCAGGTTAACACCTTACTCTTATGCGTGCTTAATTTTTTCCCTTTTTCAATGAAATCTTTCGAAGTTTCCAAACCAGAGCCCCGATGCGATTCCTAAAGGCGACTTAGTTACTGTTGCACCAGCAGGCAGCATGGCGCCGTAGAAAGGACTTTTGTCGACGGAAGAAAAGACAAAATGACAAAGGTAGAAATATTTTTTTGCGTTTTAAGCATGATAATGTAAAAAATATAGAAAATAAACGTTCTTTTCTTCAATGGTGTACGAATGGTGTAACATTTGTGCAAAAAAACAGTCGATTTAGATAGAAATAACGATGAAATAGCTTTTTCTTTTCTTAGTAGAATAGAGATAGAATCACCATGCTAGTTAGTTAGTAAGTTTTAATTTGTAGAGCAGAAGGGAGTGTCCTCATATTTATCATATTACACGGTATTTGACCAACATAATGGGCCGATATGGTCATGTGATTAAACGGTTGCTTGGATCCGAGCAATGTTGATATTCTGTATGTCTTTAATTTGTAATGGCAGGGTAGCTCAATAAATAATAAGTGTCGTTCGTCTTTTCAGAGGGAGACCTCCAGACGTCCTTCGGCGGCCGTCGAACTGGCAACATTTAATCTAACTTCATATTTTACAGCTATGTTTGAAAAAGGTCTAACATTGTATCTTCATATGTTGTACTAATTACTGGCCGTAAATAAAAACAGTAAAATATCACGCAAGATTGAATAATTCATGAAATAAACACGGCGCAACAATGGTAATGTAAAAAAAATACATACGTAAAATAAAATAAATAAAAAGCAGCTCGAGAACAGAAATGCTTTTAATTCATTAACCCTCTTTTCGCTACATTTCAGAACTTAATATAAATAAAGCTTACCTAATCAACGAGCTAATTGCCCTTTGCAATTAACGCCCTTTCATCAAAATTGTGACATTTATCACCACCTCTTATAAGTAATTTATTCAAAGAATATATTGCATTACATTATAGCTCAAATTGTAAACAGTCTGTGGAGAATGGACTAATTACTAAGTTATGCTAATTATTCTACAGAGGTTGTTTGAACAAAGAATTACGTCTAGTCAAAGCTAAGAGTTTTTTCGCTACTTTTATCTCATAAAGCAGGACAACAAGTAGCAAGACGCCAAGGCGCCGGTAATTCAGACAGAATTGAGACGTGAGAAAGTGAATATAAACGAGACTATGTAGAAGCTGCTAAGGAAAATATATAACCTTCCTTTATCACCATTCATTTAGCTAAAAGACTAGCGTTTTCCTCACGGCTACGTCGTTTCAGATACATAAAATATTTTTCTAGAACGTCTCATCAAGTTTATGTTAAAAGACTAACCATTTAACAAAGTTTATCTCAAGAAAATCCCGTCTATTCTGTAAGTTACGACGCTCTACGGATCATATAGCAGGTTAGATAGAATCTTCAGACCCAATAAATCTGAGGTGTGCACGCTATAGAAAATACGTTTAAGGAAATTTCACACTGTCTGTAGCGGGGATTATATCCTGTCAGTGGTTATGTATGGTCGTAACCCGGCCCACGTACCCGGGTACACAACTGGATGAATGGGACCAATACACTGCATTGTCAACCATTGTCAAGACGGGGCAAAAGGGTTACTTATGATTTCAACAACCTTATACAAAGTTCACTAAATTCAATGTTCTGTAAAACTTGGAGACAAGAGCTGTTAATGAGAACTTTATTATATTAAACGGTATTAACGTTAACATAGGGTACCTTCATGAAGCACAAAGGTAAATTATTTTAGTGCTCTAATGAGGGTCCGTGCCTGTGGTCCCGGGGGCCCTTAGGCATTCTCTCAACAATGGTATAAAAGGAACCCTCCGCGTGAAGCACACTCTGATTATTTCCTCTCAGGAGCAGGGGTTGAAGCTCATTGTTTCATACTATGGAAGTCGCGGGGTCGTCGCACCCAATATTATATTTTTTATAGATAATAACGCGACACTCGTGTTAATGGGAATCTCTGAAGAGTACTTAGTAGGTAAATAGCTCTTGAAGATTCTTATAAAAGATGAGAGAACCCATTTAAATATGTCTGTTGAGTATAAATAACAAATACCATCTGTACCCTTAGCACGAATTTTCAGTATTTGAGACGTAAAATAAATACTGGAACTTTTACAATTTCAAATTGAAAATTTTCAACGAAAAAATTAGTTCCTTCTTCGCACACCAGAGGCGCTGTTCCATTTTTTCATATAAGAAACGCTGTAAATACTGTAAAGTAAAAAAATGAAAATTCGTGCTAAGGGTACTGATTGCAAGTCGTTGTCATTAAAATATGTGCGTTGGTTGATATTACTTTTGTTTGTAGCGTATATGTTATTTGACTGGGCTATATATTATGCTCGTTTGCGAGTTAAACAGAGATTAATCGAGGGTTAGTCTATGCTTGGCACGATGTATCTACGTTGCGTTGCTACCCAACAAACAACAAAACGACTGTTTAGTAACAATAAATTGTAAACTGACTACTACACTACTACATATACGAGAATAACAATAATAGCACATAATAGAAAGCTTTTGTAGACATTTTATCTATTAGTCTAAACAGTACAGTCGCTATACTGATCAAAACAGTCATTAGTCAGTGGGTAGTAGCCGATAGGTCACCACGACCTATCCCAGTGAAATTCCTAAGCATTTTACAAGCCTTATACGGCTGTTAATTTATTTACTTGTGTTGTAGTAAATCGTGTGGCATTTATTGGAAAACACATTTTAATTAATTTTCTAAAGGCCAAACGCTTTGATCGTTCATCAAACGAATATAGGCATGGATTACACGCTGTTTGGGCATTGAGTGACATAACCTTTAGGGAATTCCTACAGCGTTTATTGGGCCAATATATTTAAGTAGTCCATTGAAGGGGTATTATTATGGTCTCCCCGAGTTTAATCTTCTTTTCACTGTGTGTGTTTTATTGGTAAAATGTCGAACTTTTTCTTACTTCCTTCAAAGTAGTTTTGTATATTTTTAGGTTGCACGTGAACAACGGAAAGTTTAAACTGTTCAATGTTTGCTTATCGAATGCGGCGTTTAGTTTGTTGTTAGCATGCACAGATGGCTCTAGTTCCATATTCACCACAGGAGCAGTAGCAAAACCCTCTAGTTTTGTCTATACCGGCCAGTATTTTTGCGTTCCATTTCTAAAAAGGTTTTACTCGCACGGAATACGAAATTCTAGAACCGTACCAGGTCCACAATTCCACATTAAACTTTTTCTGTTCCTTCTTTTCTTTAGTTGAATTTAGCGCAAAACTAAGCCGTATGCCTGATAATATAACTACACAAGTAAAATGTATGACAAAAAGTAGGTTTCCCAATTGATATTGCTTTAGTCTGGGCCGGTTGGAACGGGCAAAGACATAAAATCTATAACATAAGGTTTTCCAAACATCTGTATCAGAAGTAGGTGCGAGAAAATTGATGTTTTTTTCTTCTCTATGAATATGAATGCTATGTACAGTCACGACTTCATTACTAGTTTATTTAATCATGTATGGCCTACTGCACGCACTTGTAGTTATGTATTTTATCATCAGTATGAGTAAGTTTCTATGCCTGTCTCAGGAAAACACACAGTCATAAAATCCGGTGTTTGCATCGTTGTCAATAAGGTCGCCCAAATCGACTTTTGAAGGTCGGAAAACATTTGCTTAAGGATCGCGCGTTAAAACAAGTGAGTACATCGCTATTTTCGTATCGACATTTACAAACGCGCGACCGCATCTGACAACATTCTCATTCGAGAACCTTTAAGTATGGACGTCTGTGTCATAACACGGCGCGTGGACGTGGAGTCCAGAACATCATATGCAACACATTTTTTTTGGGACATTTGAAATCAGATCGCTTTAAAACTGATTGAATATTAATCATTATGTGATTTAGCAATAAGAATAACGTGCTTTTATAGTCAAACTTTATTTGCAAGAATATAGAAATTGCATCGCGATCAAAAATAACGCGTACTGTCCCCTCAGTCTGAAATCTGGTCCCGTGGGCGCGGGCATATTACAGGTATTAAAACTAGCTAAACGTTTGTATAACAAAACGATGCTACGCTTTTTTTCGAGAGCATCGCGAATATCTGAAACTTCAAAAAGTCGCCCAAAACACCTATTTCAGGTAACAAATAAATAAATAAATGAGCAACAGTCTAATAAAATCGTTTAAATTTATTGGCAGCTCGACGGTCATATCGCCATCATCGTGTCACGATTTTCGAGGGATGCAGTAGCCCTATTAATCGTTTGTTTCGGTGACATTTGACATCTCCAATGCCTTCACCACCTAAAACTGGAGTTTGCATGAGGGAGGCACTCCGGTAATCACCGGGTGCCGACCTACCTATGTCTACCTATGTATAGAACTCGGAAAGCGTCATCTACCAGATCACCGGGGAGAGTGGAACATACGAGAGATAAATCGAATGCAATTTTCCTTCAATCGGTATTGGTCCTGGGACCGCCCCTGTCAAAACATCGGACTCGACGTGGCGCTGCACAAGACGGAGGCCATGTACAACATAACGGTAGGAGTTGGCATCGCGCGTAAGGAGGACGATGAAGTACCCAACTAGACCTCGACAGCCGGTGGAACTTCAGGAAGCATTTTGAGTTTGGCTCCAAGGCTGAACACACGGCAGCAGCCGCCCTAGGCGACTCCTGCCCAATCTCGGCGGGCAAACGCCTCCTGCCCAAGGCTGTGCTGGCGTCGTGCGGTCCATGGCCCTCTACGGGTGCCCATCTGTGGGCCGTCCCGAGCTTTCCGGACGCGACCACTAAAGTTGTTGTCAATAGTCTCTCGAAACAATAATCGCCCTTTTATAACATAGGGCAACAATGGACGTGTAGCCAGATAGGCGTCGGTCAATATTTGGATGGTCATTACTTACGTGATACATCGGAATTGCAACTGAACTCCATCGTTGGTAGTTTTAAACTAATACAAAAGCTACTGATTCGCTCAATGTGGTTTGTGAATGGAATATTTGAATATCGATAACAAATCGAACGAAGCGTATTCAGCCACTTAAATGTAGATAAATAATCTTATAGATATTGTTTCAGTTACATAAAAAACTGAAATAATCTAAAGTGGTTCATATAAAGTGGTTCATATATTATTATACAATGAAATGCTACCACTCACTCATAATTAAATTGAAACTGCGATAAACATTACATTCTGATATTGTATGGATATCTACAATCGATTATTTTAATCTACTTCAACCTAATCTACACAAAATCCATACAATCAAGTTAATGGCATGGACACAATAGTTACTTAATCCCAAACAGATATCCATCCACTTTGATCTAAAGGTGCTGCTAAACTTGATATCATTCACGTGTAACGAGTATTCATTGCGAATGTTCTACTACGGAAAAGTAAACGAGAGCGTTCTAGCGAGCATTCGAACGAGTGTCCTGCCGAGCTTTTTGCCGAGCCGACTGTCAAGAATGACATCTTCATGAAGAACATTTTTTTGACGACCATCGACTAGAGCGTTCGCTATAAAGTTCGTGAAAATGCTCATAACGATGTTTGGCTCGGTTCGTTATTAAACATTTCAAAAGGTGAATGCTCGATGTTGTTTAAGGGCGCTCCCTCACCGCGAGCATTCACCTGTAATGTAACGTTACAGATTCGAACATTCGAAGACAGTAGAGCATCAAATTGCGCACTTTTACATTACAGGTGAATGCTCGCGGTGAGGGAGCGCCTTAACAAATGAATATTCAAGTCTATCAGCACCTTAATACTCCGTTAGCATATATCGAAATAACTGGTTCCCTATAGTCCACTGGAGCAATAAGCAGTACCTCAGGTCGCGGCCTTTATTCTAGTTCCATTTCTAAAAATTTAGACTCGCACGGAATACGGAATTCTAGATACCAGGTCCAATTAAACTTTTTCTGTTTCCTTCTTTTCTTTACTTGAATTTGCAAACAAGTTGCCGTATGCCTGAAAATGTAACTACACAAGTAAAATGTATGAGAAAAAGTAGGTTTCCCAATTGATATTGCTTTAGTCTGGGCCGGTTTGAACAGGCAAAGACATGAAATCTATAACATAAGGTTTTCCAAACATCTGTATCAGAAGTAGGTGCGAGAAAATTGATGTTTTTTTCTTCTCTATGAATATGAATGCTATGTACAGTCACGACTTCATTACTAGTTTATTTAATCAACCGGCCAGTGCTGCACGCACAGTGTAGGGTTATGTATTTTATCAAATACTTACCTATGCGGACTAACTAATCTTCTATGCCTGTCTCAGGAAAACACACAGTCATAAAATATGTACATATTTATGGACCCTCGCCCACGGCGACTTTTTGTAGCGATGCAGTCGCGCGTTTAGCAAACGCGCGAGTACATCGCGATTGTATCGATACAAACGTGCGACCGCGTCTGACAATATCCGAGAGAGAACGGAGGAGCCATGTCGCGCGGCGCGTGATTGGGAACCGAACATCATGCAACAAAGACAGAAATCAGTCTAAACATTCATTAATCATTATTGTTTGAATAAGATTTGTCGTAACCACAAACTGCATTGCAACCGAATCGGGTTTGCATCGCGACTGAATCTGGTCCCGTGGGCGCGGGCACACAGCTAGCTACTGCTTCGCGTCTGTATCGATGCTACGCGCGAGAGCATCGCGACTGCATCGCTACAAAAAGTCGCCCGTGGGCGAGTGCCCTAATATTCAATGCCGCAATAAGTTTTATAGCATCAGCAATTTTTTCTGCAATAAAATCGTTTAATATTTATTTAAAGAACGGTATCATATCGAACACATCTTAGATTTTCAATTATAAACTATTAATCTTTGTTTCTAATTTAATTTATCGGTTCGAATCTAAAACTAACGTTTAATTTTATCGTAATATCTAGTCTATGATTATAGAACAAGTTTCAAAAAGCGAATGACCAGATGCAATCATAGAGGTGGAACATACAGTAATAAATACGAATCAATTTTCCTTCAATCGATATCAGTATCAATAAACCGTGTATCAAATATTATTTGCCGAGAATTTCGTGTAAAAACTAGTGTATCAAATTATCTTTTATGAGGGGCGCACGTGTATTAACAGCGTGTAAGGGTAGGTTTACACAAAGTGCCCAATTTGCCCGGCCGTTGGGAGTGTTTGTTAAACAAAGTATTGTTCGCTCGACTAACACACGGCTGAGCCCGCCTCTACTTTCTCGTATTTATTATTGTAAGGGCAAAGAGAACGTGGCCCAAGTTGTGGTAGGCTCGGCCTGCCACTCGGTGTGCCGCATCTGCTTAACGTGCCGATTGATCTTTGCCCACTGACATAATAAACATATCTATGCGCTGAGTCGTCTTTCAATAACGTCTCCTTTTATAACGAGCGTACAATGAGTTAACAGATAGTGTTTATTGTATAATGAACGTATACAAATTGTAAATGAATCCATGTGTGCTATTTTTAAAGCTTCTTTCATTCAATAATGTGGTTTGTGAATGGAATATTTGAATATCGATAACAAATCGAACGAAGCGTATTCAGCCACTTAAATATAGATAAATAATCTTATAGATATTGTTTCAGTTACATAAAAAAAAAAGGTTGCACTCCAGGAGTGCCGGTAGAAGTGAAAACTTTTTTGTTACTATGTTTTATTTTTAATTTGAATGACGTCTTACTCATTTTCGATCAGGGTCACGTGACCCTGACGCGAGTTTTGGTCACGTGACCCTGACGCGAGTTTTAAATTTTTTACCCATTACAGAAAAAGTGTACAACGCCGCTAAAGAAGTTTTCACTTCAAAAAAAAAGGTTGCACTCCAGGAGTGCCGGTAGAAGTGAAAACTTTTTTGTTACTATGTTTTTTTTTAATTTGAATGACGTCTTACTCATTTTCGATCAGGGTCACGTGACCCTGACGCGAGTTTTGGTCACGTGACCCTGACGCGAGTTTTAAATTTTTTACCCATTACAGAAAAAGTGTACAACGCCGCTAAAGAAGTTTTCACTTCAAAAACTGAAATAATCTAAAGTAGTTCATATTATTCATACAATGAAATGCTACCACTCACTCATAATTAATTTGAAACTGCGATAAACATTACATTCTGATATTGTATCGATATCTACAATCGATTATTTTAATCTACTTCAACCTAATCTACACAAAATCCATACAATCAAGTTAATGGCATGGACACAATAGTTACTTAATCCCAAACAGATATCCATCCACTTTGATCTAAAGGTGCTGTTAAACTTGATATCATTCACGTGTAACGAGTATTCATTGCGAATGTTTTACTACGGAAAAATAAACGAGAACGTTCTAGCGAGCATTCGAACGAGTGTTCTGCGGAACTTTTTGCCGAGCCGACTGTCAAGAATGACATCTTCATGAAGAACATTTTTTTGACGACCATCGAGTAGAGCGTTCGCTAGAAAGATCGTGAAAATGCTCATAGCGATGTTTGGCTCGGTTCGTTATTAAAAATTTCAAAAGGTGAATGCTCTATGTTCTTTAAGATCGCTCCCTCAACGCGAGCATTCACCTGTAATGTAACATTACAGATTCGAACATTCGAAGACAATACATAGAGCATCAAATTGCGCACTTTTATGTTACAGTACAGGTGAATGCTCGCGGTGAGGGGGCGGCATAACAAATGAATGTACAAGTCTATCAGCACCTTAATACTCCGACGAATATCGAAATATTAATGGTTAGTATAGTAACTGGACCATAACAAGTACCCAGGCGCTCCTTTAATCTAGGCACTTTGAATTTAGATGCTAGGAGTAAGAGCCGGCTTCAGATGTAAGATCTCTTGATGTTTCATTCATTCACGATTTCATAACAGGTTGCGTATCGTTGAAAACTGCATTAAAGTGAGTATGAGAGAGAAGTGGCTCTTAGTTGGTTTGGTTGGTTGGTTTTGTCTATCATCAAATGCAATGTTGAAGTGAGAAATGTTATTAAAAGCATTTTCTTATCTCTTGTCAGAGTCATGGTCGACCACCAAATGTGTATCAAATAAGAATTTACAGAACTGAACTTTTTGGACATTAATTTCGATGAAACGAAATGATATTATCAAATGAAATAATGATAAAATGAAATGATATGATTTATGAAACGACGAAATGATAGATGATGAAATGAAATTTTAACATTTCATATCATTTACGAACTCACAGAACTGAACTTTCCCGACATTCTTTTAGACACTGCTATCTTTTCAAAAGTGTCGTGGCTAAGTCTACACGTTGCACCCATTTACCTAAGCCTTTATATGCGCGACCGGTGTCTTAACAGATTTTTCAAGGCAAGGCAAGTACTGTTTATAAAATATCGTCGTGTTAAAAATCACCTAAGCGGACGGGAGAGGACTTGTCAACAGAATTTTAATTTTCTACTACAAACTGCTATTTAAAAACTAAACTTCTGACATATTATTATACCTATATCAGAAGTTTAAACAGCAGCCTATTCTCTTTAAGAAAAAAGTTGCCCTACTCATTCACCTGGGTGCTTTTAAAAACGTTTAAACTCGCATAACCAATCATTCAGACCCAAAACCACTTGTACAACGTGTACCGTTAATAGCGCAAAACCATTCGTGGGATAACTCAGCCCATGTTACTGAACAATGTTTGTTCCAAGACTTTTGGAAATTCGCAAAAAAAAATATTTGGTTTTTCATACAAAATGAGAAATTGATCGGGCCCATCATCATCTTTTTTTTGTGAATTTCCAAAAGTCTTAGAACAAACATTGTTCAGTAACATGGGCTGAGTTACCCCACGAGAGGTTTTGTGCTATTAACATTACTCGTTGTAGATCATACCAATTTTGTTGCGTAAAGGAATCGGTATCGCAACATGCAGAACATTCATATTCTATACTCTTGTTTTTTTAGCGCTGGTATGAAAAAACCGTAACAAAATCACATACTTTGTAAGGATATCTTGGTGCTCAGCAGTAGCCTGGCTGTCTTCTTGATGGACACTGTGGAGCTGGCCTCGGCCGCGTGCCGCAGTGCGGACTGCACCTGGACCTCACGCCCCCGCCCGCAGCACTGCCCGCCGCATATTTGACCTGGAAATTAAAGAAATAAGTTTAGAAATGGAGGTCGGCCAAAAGTGGGAAGATTTGGAATTGGAACACACGGCATTGAGTAGCTACAAGTTGAAGAAGTAAAAAATATAAAGTTTTTTTTACTGATAATAATACATACGAGTATAATCAAATTACCAGCAGAGATTTTTATTATTTTTTAAACCTTTTTTTTTTTCAATACAATATTATTTGGTTACTTAGGTTGGGAGCTAAGGATTTAAAAACTATAATTATCGCAATGAATTGTTTTCCTTCTTCTCAAATATTAAATGTACCAATCATTTCAAAATGTACTTTCACTGATCTTTCTTATTGACGATCTCTCAATACGTATCAGTTCGTGACATTTATGAAATTGTGGTAACTCCTCAACGAAAGCCACAAATGAACGCTTGAAGTTTATGTGTGTAAAGCCTTATTATTGTAATGATGTGGCGGCGACCCGAAATGGTTGATTGGATCCGTTTCATTCGTAATTATGTATTGAATCAACCCTCTCGGAAATATTCGGGAAAATTATTATCCCAAATAATTGGTTAGGCGAAAAGGCAGCTGGATTTATTTCAGCTGGATATTGGTTTTTGTTGAAGTATTCCGTAAATTGGGACCCGACCACGAACATTATTTCCGAAACATTGTGCAAAAGCACGTAGTTAATTGAATTTTATTTTTGTATTATTGAAATATTATTGGTTGGTAAAATTAATGTTTGACATTTAATTATATCGGCACAAACTATTAATAACAATATAATTACATGAAGTACTTAATTGGAAAAATGAAACTACTAAAGAACACATATCAAAACATGTTAAAAATTACTGGAAAATTTTCTTTGATCTTAACAGTAGCACCAACAAAGCACGACTTTACAAAGGACAGTGAAGTAGTGCTTCATTTCCAATTACTATTTAATATGAGGTCAGAGGTAAATTGTCGAGGAGTGAGGTCACGTGACAGGTGTCGCTGTGATGAGGGTACCCTCCACTTAACAGCCTCCGAAACACTCGCCTTGATCACTCCTTCTATTAACTAGCTCCCGGACTATAAAGAATAATTATATGTTTTGTAATAGAGCTTTTAATTTTAAAGTGTATTGAAATATATATGCTTACTTTAATTTTTTACAAACTACCTACAAAATAACTTTCGCTGTTGGTATGTCAGATAAGTAAAATCTTGGAAACTAAAATTATATTATTTAACTACACCATATTTGATGTTTTGTCATTAAAATGCAGATAATTAGGTACTGTAAGTATTATTGAGAACTCGAAAAGATCGTTATTTCATTACGTGTTAAAATACATTTTAATTAAAACCCATGAAAATATATTTCATAACAGCCCGGAAGTAGACGAGGATGTACAACATTTATTATATCATAGCAACTGACGGACAGACATCCATTATTACGTCAGCTGCTTAACTTCCCACATAGAAATTGTAGGAATGACGGAAGTCTGCAGTAACCAGACGTATTGGTCTGATGCCAACTAACTTTACGGTCTGGCAATTTCTATCAACAAACGAAACTTACCGATACCCGTTCACCTATTATCATACTGCAATATACAATACTTTACTATAAATAATAATAACAATAAAGCCTTTATTAACAATCTAATAGGTAACATTTCATCTTATAACTACTTAGTACACTATGAAAAATTTTGATTATGAAAGTAACTGTAATATTATTCTTGTTAGACACCGGTTTCTGGATTGTCTTGCTTTCCAGCATAGGCCTCCCCAAGTGTTCTCCACAGCGATCGGTCTTTTGCTTGTCTAGTCCAGCATGTTAAAAATATGCAATATACAATACTTCACTATAAATAGCAAAGTGTCAACATATTTATCTAAATACAAGACACATTGACACAATAAATGACACAAGATAAAGTGTTAATGAACGCTCTTCTAGACCTCTAGTCTAAATAACTCTAACTAGGTTGTCGAATAGTAAATAACTAGCTATTGCCAGCAGCTTCACCCGCTAGAACTCGAAATTTGTCCCACGGGAAGATAAAATTGGGATAAAAGCTATCCTATGTGTTAATCCAGGTTATAAACTACTCGTGTGGCAAATTTCGTCCAAAACCGCTCGGTACTTTTTGTGTGGAAACATAACAAACGTCCATCGATCCTAACAAACTTTGCCTTTTGTAATAATTACTAAGAAGTAAGATATAATATCAATAACCGAGTGTCGTGGCTAGGCATCTCAAGTCTCAACTGTCGTTGGACCCGGGCAAAGACATTAAACTATATACGAGCAGTAGACGGGACATCACGAAGAAATTTGTGATCCAAAATTTTTTACCAATAGGTAAAAAGTCCCTCAGTCTAGTAGTCGCGTTGCTATGCAACGCATAGATAGTGCTACTGACGCACGGCCAATGATATTATAAGTAAAAAGGTGTAGATACGTCATACGCGCTCAATAACGTATGTGCTCAAATGAGGCTGATTCACACATCTTGATCTCAGTGCGACGTTGCCAGCGGCACTTCACGTACCACAGACTGAATTAAAAGTAAAAGTTACTCAAAAATACCGAAAATGCTGTCGTGTGTGATGAGATATTGTACAAATTAAACATGCAAGACTTCTAAAAGTCAAAGAATCACATAACATTCGTAAATATACTATTTATCTTTAATATTTTCACAAATAAAACATAACGTTTCTATAAATATGGCGTCGTAAAAGAAAGAGTGCGACTTGCTTCTAATATTTCCAACAAAGGATAGCACGGGTGCGAGCGAGAGGAGACGCTGACGTGCGGGGGGATTGATGACGCGTGGCGCTGTTTGTTTATCTAGCTGTCACTTTTTTTCTTATTGCGTTGTATCAAGCTATCCTTTTTACTTGTAGTGAAATGTAATGTGTGAATAAAAAAGTGTGTATCTGTGTTGCCGCTCGGCGCGGCACAGTTTTTTCCGTCGCTTTGTACGTGTATAACGCATCTATGACTTTATAATATCATTGCGCACGGCATCAACAATTTTGTATGACAATTTTCCCAATGCCCGCTCTATAGGTTCTTTTAAATCTCTTTGGACCCGGGCCAACATGGACCAGCCAGCCCAGCCATTGTACACGGTGCGTAAAAACCGTTGACTGGTTAGTTGTGGTATGCCAACACATTTATTTGACTATAAAACATCATGCTGTAGAAATAGAAGTTAATATTCGCTGAAATAGCATAGGTTTGGTTTAATTACAGGATGTGACAACGCGCTAAGCTTTTTATTGCTTTGTCCAAGTCATTAAATATCATCTTAGTATCATTAGATAGATCAGACACACTTTATTTAATACTAGCTGTGCCCGCGACTTCGTTCGCGTGGATGTCGGAACTTAACAATGTATTTTCTTTTAAATTGACAAAGTGTCATACAAATTTCCATCCCCTATTTTATCCCCTTGGGGGTAGAATGGATCAAAATCCTTTCTTAGCGGATGCCTACGTCATAACATCTACCTCCATGCCAAATTTCAGCCCGATCCGTCCAGTGAAAGCACCATCTATCGACAATCAATGAACTATTTTATTGCAATGTTATGATTTTATTGCTGTGCGGTTTAACATTTGTCTTAATTGATTCGTTCCATTAGGTACTGATAGGTTCTAACTAATACATTTACATCCTCCATCATCCCATATTATACGCCATGGGGGTTGAATTCATCAAAATCCTATTTAAGCGGACGTCTTCCAATCTTTGATTTCAGGTCAATCAGTCGAAAATCAAAGAAGACTTATAAACTTTCATCCCCTCTTTTATCTCCTTAGTGGTGGAATTTATCAAAATCCTTTCTCAAGGGGTGCCTACGTCATAGTAGCTTTATGCATGCAAAGTTTCAGCTCGATCGGTTTAAAATTGACGAAGTTTCATACAAACTTTCATCCCCTTAGGGGTGGAATTTATCAAAATCCTTTCTTAAGGGTTGCCTACGTCATAGTAGCTTTATGCATGCAAAGTTTCAGCCCGATCGGTTTAAAATTGACGAAGTTTCATACAAACTTTCATCCCCTATTTCATCCCCTTAGGGGTGGAATTTATCAAAATCCTTTCTTAGCGGATGCCTATGTTATAGTAGCTTTATGCATGTAAAGTTTCAGCCCGATCGGTTTAAAATTGACGAAGTTTCATACAAACTTTCATCCCCTATTTCATCCCCTTAGGGGTGGAATTTATCAAAATCTTTTCTTAAGGGATGCCTACGTCATAGTCGCTTTATGCATGCAAAGTTTCAGCCCGATCGGTTTAAAATTGACGAAGTTTCATACAAACTTTCATCCCCTATTTCATCCCCTTAGGGGTGGCATTTATCAAAATCCTTTCTTAGCGGATGCCTACGTCATAACATCTACCCACATGCCAAATTTCAGCCCGATCCGTCCAGTAGTTTGAGCTGTGCGTTGATAGATCACTATGTCTTGCAAAATTGAGTTTTAACAATTGTGTTTTAACAATGGCATCAGAGGTGATCTGCTACGCTGGTTTGCTTCTTACCTTGAGAACAGATCCCAGGCCGTGGTTATCAGTAATTATATGTCGAGCTGGGTTTCAGTCCCTAGTGGTGTTCCCCAAGGCTCCTTGATGGGTCCTTTGCTTTTTATTATTTATGTAAGCGACATCGACTCGTGTTTCCATAGTTCAAATTTGCTTTGTTTTGCTGATGACATGAAGATATTTTCTGCAATATCGTCAGATGACGACATGAATGCTCTGCAGTCCGACTTGGCGCGATTAGACGATTATTGCTCTCTTAATAAACTGGATTTGAACCCTACAAAATGTTCAGTTATATCATTTACCAGGAAACGATTACCTCTCCCAACAACCTATAAACTTAAAGGACAATTATTACAGAGGTGTGACGGTGTACGTGATCTGGGTGTCTTTCACGACTCTAAACTGTTGTTTAACGTGCATATTGAGCAAGTAGTGGCTAAAGCTTCAAGATCGCTGGGATTCGTCATGAGACTCGCGGGGTGCTTTAAGAAGGCCAAAACTCTAAAGATTCTCTATTGCTCCTTTGTTAGAAGTCATCTCGAATATGCATCACAAATTTGGAACCCGTGTTACCATAAATATATCGATCGGATTGAGAATGTACAAAAAAGATTTATACGTTTCCTATGTTTTCGGCTACGTATACCATACCATTCTGAAAATTACATAAACCTTTGTAGGAAATTTCATTTACAGCCACTCATAAATCGTCGTCGACTAGCAGACTGCACATTTCTTTTAAAAATTTTATCTAACGACATTGACTGTCCCGATCTTCTGAATAAACTGTATTTTAATGTACCTCAGAGGTCAGTTAGATTTAATTCACCTATATCTGTTC
The DNA here is from genome assembly GCA_036375495.1 of Agrotis segetum. Classification (NCBI taxonomy): domain Eukaryota; kingdom Metazoa; phylum Arthropoda; class Insecta; order Lepidoptera; family Noctuidae; genus Agrotis; species Agrotis segetum. The sequence continues at coordinate 619,298 of JAQSVV010000237.1, forward strand.
CCTTTTCTCATTCCAATTATAGGCAAAACTCATATATGGTGCGAGCGAGCAAGGACTTTAATATTATTTGTAAAGAGTTCTCCCTGGACCCGTTTATTACTAAATCCCACTCTGTACGCAGTCAGTTGAATGCGAGCTTTTTCAAAGGGCCATAATCTTTATTCACTTTAGTTAAATTTATCTTTATATTTTACGTGCTTGTTAGATCCTAAGTTTTCTAATACTTTTCCTATTTCTATCCGTGGGAACCTGTTATTGGCTTTGTGTTGCATGTTACCACCGTTATTCATTTGTTATAGCTGTTGGTTCTCCTTAAATAAATAAATAAATAAATAAATAAATAAATAAATGTCAGTCAGTCACCTTTGAGTTTTATATATTTAGATTAAGAATCCAGAAATATATCTAAGTAATATCTTAAAACATTTACTTTGTCTTAAAACGTTCCCGTTTACCAAATATTATCTAGAGTAAGTAAACAATTCTAAATGAACCAAATCCACGAGTAAAGATAATATTATATTAATGAAATAATGAGTTCTCAAACTGTACTGTACTTATACTTATGTATAAACTGCCAAGTAATTATGTTTTAAATTATTTACTGCTGCACGAGTCGACCTACTTGCTTCTAATATTGCCAACAAAGGATAGTACTGAAGGTACAATCAAGGGGTTGAATGCTCTATCGATTTAAATATCTGCATGTAATAAGAACAGACCTGCCGTGTTTAACTTTTGCACTGAAAAACTGTGTCTTTTTCAATTGCTACTAGATAATAATCTAAAACAATTTCAGATTTTGACCAATTCCCCTTTAAACAGAAAAAGAGCCATCAAATCATTCTTTATTGACCTCCACATAGAAAGGTTTCAGCACAGCAGACATTTCATTCATTATTCAATCAAATGAAACAACATTTCCTAGAATAATCTAGTCGTTCAGATTACAATTAGCCTTTTTTGGTTTGGACTCGCCCCAGACAGACAAGAAAAAGACATTTTCGCGATAAAAACATTTTAACTAACTCAGTCAATACAGAAGATATACACGTGTATATTAAATTACATTTGGCACAATGTCGTGTAAGAGAGCGACGCCCGACGCAGGTTCAAGGTTGCGCCGGCGCATTGTTGTGTGACAGCTAGACGAGAGCGCACAAACACGCCCTGCTGAATACCGCAGACACGAGTTCTTTTATATTTATTAAATTCTTGACAAAAATCCGTCTGTGTTGCCGACTACGGTGGCAATTTATTACAGAACGAAAACTTGCAATATTTCACGATCTTGCATTAATTCTGTTGCAAAAGACCCGTAACTGATATCGGCTACTGTTATCTGAATTTATGTCAGAAATTGTATCTCTGCAAAGCCAGTATAATTGCCAGTTTCCTACAAGAGTAATGCGGTTCAATAATATCAGTGGCTTATGTAATGTTCGGTATTAGTGCTCGGGCCGACAGCTGTTGCTGTACAAGGCCGCGCCTCCAGACAGAACGGTGCCTAGCACACTCAGCACCCACATCTACAAAGCCTATTACATAAATTGGATAAATAATGAGAGTCCACGATTAGTAGGAAACACCCACATTCCTTATTATAACACGGAGGTAATCAACGAGGATTGCGGACACGAAAGTCGTCTCTAACCATTCTCTAATAATTTCATAAATAAGTCAATTTTGATTGATGCATACAGCCTTTGGATTTCTTATTATTATATATTCTGCTGTTTCCACCTCAACTACTGTCTACTAACTAAACAACAGTGGTCCGGTGTGGGTACAGTCAAGTCATAAATCTAACATCACATTTACGGTAAATAGATCGGTAATAAAGTTGTCTCGGTAAATTGCTGGCTTGGTTTAGAGCGACTGGTCAATCAATCATTTTTGAATGTGTAAGTGGTAGTAAAAAGTCGGATTAATAAGAATAACAACTGGTAACAAATTGATACTACCTCGAGACTGTTGTGCGATAAAAAAAAAAAAACCGTCTTCAGATCGTTTTCTCTGGTGTCGATCATCACTATTTGTTATTTAAATTCGGATGACTTACGGCTACTACGGTAGGTGAAAGGTATTGATTCATAGTTGAAGGTGCGAAGGAGTCTGTCATGATCAACTGCTGTGGTGCCTGGATGACAAATATGTCCGACATAAGCAGTATTATAGACAAAGAAATAAAAACGTTGTAAAACCAACCATCAGACATTAAGAATGAAAAAAATATATAAACATTTCAGCGTCCATAGGTATGCCTTTGTGTTTACAATCCTCTATTTGAATCATAGCATTTCGAACGTTTTCTTCGAAAACTGTTGCTTCGCGATCTGTTGACATTTTTTTCGTGCCTACGCAGCGTGGGCCCTGGACCAACACTTATACCGTTTCCACTCATTAATCTTCCTCCGAATTGTCTCTAAAGCGCAATAAAATTAAAATGTGACGTCAACGACATCCGCCATTAATTCTTTTTACGAGTATTTGATGATGTCTTGTCGCGTATCTCTAATTTTTTATAGCTGCATGTAAAAAAAAAAACAAATGATATAACACAGGTGTGCCGAATGAAAGAGTTCTACTAAACTTAATAAAAATAAATTTATTACATAAAATTATAGTAAAACTAGTCTAGATTTATGAATGATAAAACTACCGTTGGGTGTAATCTATTAGTCTGGCTGTTTTGGCTGCTGAATTAAAATAAATAATAATTATTATTGTAACAGGGTATCAACATATGCAAATGCGACAGACATAATCAAGACCATTTCAATATTTAACATGAATGAGATCCTAACTTGATCTTGCATGTGCAAAAAAGCAGTCTTTAAAACCACTTAAGGTCAAACAACTCAACATTTTTTCCATAGAAACTTCGTTGGGGTTTTACTCCACTATTTGACAAGGTACATCCAAAATTAAACATGGTATCGTTTTGTCTCATTATTATTTTTTTTTTGTACGGAAGCAGAATTGTAAAATATGAAGCTATTAAAAAGTTACGAGCTTCTAAAGATTAGTTTTTTTGCAAATTTTAACACAACTTTAGGTGTAAATTAGAAGCTAAAGAAGCATCAAATTTCCAAAACGAAGTCCGTACCGACACAGCAAATTTATCGAAGAATTTAATAAATTTTATTTGAAATTAATTGTTGCAGTGGTTATTTCATAAAACCCCAACTTCCAAAGGCTTTTTCGTATTTTTTTACGCGCGCCTTTTACTCTGAATGATCGTGCATCTCACTGAATACGTTTTCCCCTGTTTTCTCCACGAGGGGATGACGCTCGCGCACACATGAACAATATGGCTCGGTTTTTGACCATGCCTGCCAGTGAGTTCGAGCTCGCGACTAGCGCCGCCTTAAGATATAAACAAGATTAACCCACACTATAATCGTGAATAAATATTAATTTACAGTGTATTTTCCGTACAAACAAATAAAAAAGCCGCTAATATAAACGTAAGCTACTTAGAAAAGATTACAGAAGCGAAAGTACTTAGTAAACACGAAATCACTTCACTACGTGAGTACAAATTGCATGGTGCGAGAACTCTATTCCCCTAATGTTTGTACACCATTCAGTTAATGATAGTGTGAAGAGCAAAGCGCGGCAACAGACCGAAATAACGATAAATAAATATGGCGGTCATTAAATGTGAAAACACTTACTACTGCTCCCTCGTGAACTTTTTCAGCCGAGAAATAAAGTAATTTTCATTTTTATAAGTCTAGTACTATAATTTTTCGTTAGTAGGTTTTTGGTTGAGCTGAAGATGTAATTTATAATTTAACACTGCTTTTGAGTCAGCCACGCCAGTCTCTTGGGCACATTACTGGCTGACAGCGTTGAGGAGCGATTTTTTCGATGTTTTGTAGTAGTTTCATTTTGTTTAATTCTTTAAGCATATTATACTTTAAATGGGGTATTGATAATTAAATATTAAAATCAGATTATGTAATATCTGCAAAATAAAATATCAACACACTGCTGACCAATACACAAATGTACTCTATGCTGCTGACTATAGGCGGAGAAAAATTACATTTTACTTTTTTCTTTCCAGCCAGCATTTCAAATTGTTTATGGTCATTTTCGGAATATCACCTCCTTCTCTTAAAATTGTTTTTTTTTCCTTTATTTAGTAAAATATTTATAAACTTATAAGTTGCGATTCAGCTAAAATTATTTCACTAGCGTAAATTAGTATAACTACAGAGTTAAAACGAGTAATGAGTAGTAAATTGGTAAGTGGTGTGCGTTAACTCTCTCAGCGGGAGTGGTAAATATCAACACGTTGGTGTTAACCGGTGCAAGCGAGTATTTGTGCACTGTTATAATATTTCGTTTACCACTAATTTTAACTTAGGGCAACACTACCGAACGTTGAATAGTAAACGTCAACATTGAAATACGAACTCGAGTTTATGTTTCAATAGAATGTTTAGTTGTTGATTGAAATTAATATATTTTAATCTGGATGTTATACATAATTATTTCCGGAAAATTAAATGTTTGTGTTTCGTGAGGTTCTGAATTCGAAGGGGTCTAAAAAGCCATTTGAACATTATCACAGGAGGTTTACATTGCAACAAAATTCGTAAAATGGAATGTTCTATTGAATGTTAAAAATCAATGTATGGTGTTAAATGAATAATCCTTTTTCAATAAAGAATTATACTTAATATTATAGGTACTATTCTCTTGTTCAAACGTTCAAACTATAGAGTAGAAGTATTACGCAATTATATAAGCAACATTGCTAAAGTGGCGTATTTAGATCTCCGCTTTTTTTCTTCTAGTTGGTAAAACCATTAAATGAGTCCTCCTGCCCTGTGTGAAGCGAAAGGGACTGTTAAATCCATCCGTCCAAGGGATTATATTAATTGAAGAAGAACCGTTCCTGAGTCACGTTTACCCGATTTGTACACATAATTATGTAACCAGTTTGTCTTGGGCTTACTTAATATGATTTATCCGCACATTGAACGGTCAGCTTATACTAGTTTTGCATAGTTTGATGTGTAGCCGTGTGTACCATCTGCGAACCCGGTTTTAGACTCACTAAAGCGAGAGAAATTTTTGAAAGTATTGAGTAATTGCGGAATAAGAACTGCACGAACGACAAGCTATGTCATCATAAGACATGTCCTTCCTTGTAATGGCTTGTCTTCGTTCATATGCAAGACACGAGCTCAATAACTATCCATGTCATCATCATCATCCACTGATCACAATGATCCCACTGCTGGGACCCAGGCCTCCTCTCTGTGAGAGGGAATGGGCCATAATCCACCACGCGGGCCCAGTGCGGGTTGGTGGATGTCACATGTCCTCGAATTTTTTGGTTCTAAGAAATGCCGGATTCCTCATGATGTTTTCCTTCACCGTATCTATGTACCGATATGTTTTACAAACATAAAGTAACTCGTAAATAAGTAAAAACTCGTAAATAATAGAGACACTTTATTTGACCGATTTTATTGAAGCTATGATTTCAATCCACTTTATTTAATAGAAAATACTCATCGCATACTTCAAAACGTATGCGTACCTCGATGACTGGTCCGAAGCACTACAAAAGAGCACTTGAAAGAATACGGGCCTTTGCCCAGCAGTGGGACATAAATGTCAATTAAAAAAAGCCTCATAACTATTTTATCAATAGTATTTATTAATAAATAAGGAAAATAATCTTAATTACAAACTTATACAACACTTAATTTATGGTGTAAGAATAGCGTGTCGGCCTACTAACATTTTATCACGCAGTTTTTTTTTATTATTATTCATTTATAACACTACCCATACGCAATTGCTTCGAACGCGTCATTTGAAAATAAAATGTAACCTCCATTGTTCACTGTTAATATAGTTTTCTATGTAAAAGAATTTTGAAAATAATTACAGTATTTTTGACGTTTAGCCGTACTTACAAAATAAATCACTAGCTGTTTCCCGCGGTTTCATTTCCGCTGCTCGGCACTTCTAGGTAGACTATTCAACACAAAATAATTTTTAAACTCAAATCAATGTTTCCGAGATTAGAGCGTTCAACTAAGCAAACAAATAAACTCTTCAACTCTATAATATTAGTAAAGATAGTAAACATTTCTTTTTATCATATAATTACTGTGTTTTCAAATAATTCTGCTGTAATATCAATGAAATAAAAGTCAAGGTCGACAATTGCACAAAAAGAATTAAGTCTTACTGAGCTTGCATGCTTTTCCACTCTCAAATGCCGTTGCGAAACGGTTATGCGGCATTATCGTAGGACTGCAACACTGAATAACACTTATTTATAAATTATTTTGCCATTTTAAAGGTTATTTCGCAAAATATAAAGGCTATAATCCCATGCTAGTGCACGACAGTGGCAGTTTAGTGTAATTGACATTGGCTGCCGCAAGGAATGTTTAAAATGCAAATGGTTTATCGAAAATTAATGATAATCTTCGTTTAAATACGATTGAAAGGATATAATTATTAATAATAGGTATACATTTAATTTTAATTGCCCATTTATTTCTTAACTGGCAACATGGATATGAAAAGTCAAGGAATCATTCGTTCTTCGTTTTTAGTCATTCTATTTTCAAATCTACAGCCTTGTTCAGATAGGAAGGTCCGTGATCTGTTTTAATTTTATAGTCCCCTTTTCCCTGACAATTGAATTTCTTCCAATACTGATTTAGAAGGGAAAGGAAAAAGAAATGTAGGGACAAATAACGAACATGTCCTTTCTTTTCATTCTGCCCAAATTGTATGAGTGTCCTAAGAGCTTTCCTTCAGTCAAGTACTACTAGAATAAAACCCCTTTTCTCACTATTGTAACACTTTTGAGTTCCATACTACCTTTTGTAGATGTCTTGAATAAAATTGGATTCATTTATTACTTATTTTACGAAGTTTATTTTATTACACACAACTCAACTGTGTCAGAACAAATTTCGTAACTCACTTTTAAGCAAAAAATATAGGTTTTCTATAATAAAGCTATCATTCTGAGCATCATAAACTAGAAATCCGTTCATAACATAGAATCATAAGCGTTGTCCTAAGTTCGCAAAACAGGTAGGTACATACCTAACAACATCACCGTTAATTTAATGGCAAACTTTACGACTAGTTATAATAGCCACAGTGAACAATAAATTATACCTTTACATGTATGCAAATCGTAATGGCGGTAGGCTTATGGCACATAAAGCGGTGTGGCGAGTTTGAAATAGCATAGACAATGATAAAGTCTACGCTAACACGCGAGGCACTATCTGTTACGGACTTTGGTCCGGAGTTCCTTATTTGAACAGAAAAAAATAAAATAAAGCGTAGATTCTTAATTTGAAAATTGGCTTGGTCTTGTAGTAGTTCTAAATGTCAAAGAGTATGTTGTCTGGAGACTTCGTTCAAAGTTTGAATCGATTTTGCAAACTTGTCAAAACATTCTAAGTAACTGGGTACGATCTTGAAAAAGAACAACCCTTGAGATTTGAGCGTACGTTTTGCCAATACGAAATGCCTGTGGAATAAACTAGGCTCTGAATTTATTTATCGTGCCTACTAACGTTGCCTGAAACCTTTTTTATTCGCAACACTCTAGAATCACTTCTTACGTGACGTGGTAGAATCAATTCTACCGCATACGCCTTTGTCTTTTAAGTTTGAAGTTCAAAGGTGCATTTTAATGGCCTAATTAAAAGGACTGAAGTCAAAAATAACGAAAATAATAAGGGAAAACATTAGGTATACATCTTTTCTTTAATACTATATTTACTTTTACATTTTAATTTTCAGACTATGACCACCATCGAAACAAAAGCAATTTCTTGTTTACCTAGTAAGTACGTTTGTACTTACTAGGTAAAGTTATTGTTTAATAAGCACTTTGTATTACCTAATTGTATACCAACTGGGCAAACGTGGTAGACGTTTGCCCGCATCGTGCGCTAGCTCTAAAATAAGCACAATACGCGATTGTGGTGTCTGCCCGTGTTGACCACCCCGACGCGACGGGCGGCCTGTGGTGTGTACATATTTATACTCGGGCACCATGAAGCGGGCACACTCTGTGTTGCTAAGTGATTATGGTGGTTTGTCTGTGTGAAATAAGTGATGGCTGTAGATTTGGACATCGATTTAATTGGCGAATTTACTTTAAGATGATTTTTAAGAGAAATAAATTTCAGTTGCAAGTGGGGTTCGAAAACGTTCAAGCGAGGGAATAGAATGTCATCCAGGGCCACGAGGTCTTAACGCGATTCAGTTTAAGCTGTGGGAAAGAGATGGCGCTAGACGATTTGTATAGCTCTGTCTCTTTCCCACAGCCTATAAACTGGATCTCGGTAAGAGCTTGTGGTAAGGCCTGTGGTAAGGCCTCTGCTTTTTTTTAATAGATTGTTAGTAAAATAACTTCTGAAACACAACTCATATAATTATGGCGTCATTCTAAAAAAAACAAATGCAAATTCGTAATCGTTATTTCACGGTCATAGCAGGCCGGCCCCGCCATGACAGTGTTGTCTACGTATACTTCACATAACACGTGTCTAGACTGTCCCCCGGTAAGTCTGGCAGTATTTTGTGCCAGCGATCAGGAAAGGAAGCGATGGATTTGGATTTAAAGTGGTAAGGTAAATGGATTAATCGACACTGATATTATTATAAAGAGGAATGATTTGTATGTTTGTGTGTATGTTTGTAATGAATAAACTCAAAAACTAGTGCCGATTTCAAAATTACAACAACAGTTCACCAGCAATATAGGCTATATAATCATGTCCACCGGCACCCGTGCGAAGGCGGGACGGGCCGCTATTAAAAAAAATCCTCATTTTAAATCTTTTAGAATGTGTGAGTCCAGACTGACATAAAATGAATAAGTGTTAAGATTTAAAATTTGTACGAAATATTTCTGAAGTTACAGTGACAGTAACACAGGTGTTTTCGGAAATACCTAGTCTTGAAAAACAAACACAAATAAATTTTCCTACATTTCGAGTAGAATCACAGTCGACATAATATTATCAGTTAGCGCATTTTCACAAAAATATACATAAGTTAACTCGTTCAAACACCGATTTCGCAAAATCGATTCAACTTCAAACCCAGAACGAAATCCGATCAAATTTTAACAAAAAACAAAGTCATTCTTTTTTCTCACGTTCGGAACCACAACCCAATTTACAAATTAGGTTAACTACTACTGAAAGGTTACATTCTAACCACACAGAAATCGGAATGTTAGTGATTGTAAACTATCCTTTATGGCTTGCACAATCTAGGTTATTCCAACCGATATTCAAAACCCGACCTAAGCACAGTTAGCAAAATTTGAAATAAGTAAATGCAAATTGGCTTTAATTTAAAGTTATTAATGGAAAGGTACATTTTATGCATTTTTAAAACGCAGTAAAAATCGGAGTTGCCACATTAATTCAATCAGGCCAGATTTCTTCATCATCATCATCAGCCGGAAGACGTCCATAGCTGAACATAGGCCTCCCCCTTAGACCGCCACGCCGCACGACAATTCAACACTTGTATCCATCAGTTGCCGGCGACCCTCACGATGTCGTCGGTGAACCTAGTGGGAGGCCTCCCTACGCTGCGTCTTCTGGTCCGTGGTCACCACTCGAGAACTTTTCTTCCCCATCAGTTGTCAGTTCTACGAGCGATGTGGCCTGCCCATTTCCACTTCAACTTGCAAATTTTATGAGCTATGTCGGTGACTCTGTTTCTTCGCCGAATATCCATGTTCCGGATTTTATCCCGCAAACAAACTCCGAGCATAGCGTCTTCCGGCTGAGTATGATGACTGATGAATTCAGATAGAATTACAACCAGTACATAGATTTCATTACGCTACCCTAAACGTGACCACTATTACCAGACCCGTATCATCTACAACTTTCTTCTTTTCCAGAGTCCTTAGTTATCTGGGCAAGAAGTCTATCGGTCACATATGTGTAGGTAGGCTAGATACATAGGAATGGTTATGTAAAACCATTTGAAAGTGACATTAGCATTTAGCATTAGTGTTGGGCGCCTCTGCCAAAGTACGATTATCGCGAGTGTTACGTTAAATTTTAACTAGAACATTAGTATTCCTGTATGTAGCGGTAGAAATTAGTGGGTTTAATATTATGGCTTTATTTAGGACGTGGTAGTCGAATTTTGTTCATTGGAATATCTCTCAGCAAATAAAATTAAGTCGTTTTTGTACCCAGAGTAGGTATAATCCATATCCGGGCCTGTCATTTATGTCTGTTGAGCCACGGTAATAATATCTACAGTATTTGATCTTCATTCCCGTAGAGACGAAACGCGAGCTATACCACGTGACTCGATGTCGCGGCGCACTAAAGGGGCGCTGACAGTAAAACGGCCGTACCGTAGTGATTAACGGACGGTTTCCCTCCAGGTTTTTTTAACAAAATCAGTTCATGGACATAATTTAATATGACGAGTAGGAAATATTGTGCTGTCACTTCACGCGGTGTATGAATTCGTCAATAACGTATCCAGCCATAATTTTTTTTTTAAATACCTGGAAACTCTGAAAAGTACTGACTATAAATATAATTTTACTTAAGTACTAGTAGCTGGTAGGTAGATACATAATGTGTGACTTTTTCATGGCTAAATTTCTTCTATTATCTCCAGAGAAAAAGGGTATTTGGATTAATACATACAGTGAATAGAGTAAAGGAAAGTTACTGAGACGAGTGAGTGAATGGTAAGTTATAGGCAGTTTGATTGAATCATGATACGGTAGGTACTTACGCATTTGTGTTAAAATCCTTCCTATTCAATATACAAAGTATTTATCGCGAGTGTTTACTGATATAAGAAAAGTATATTAACAATCACAAAACTGAATAGATACAGAAAGTAGGCAAATGTAATTAAAATGCTGGAGACGGGCGTCGTATCGAACAGCCCTAGCGCATGTTTACGTACCGCGCGGCTGTAGGTATTTATTTCTATCATGCGGCCGAGATCAACTACTGTAGATATTTATACTGTGGTTGAGCTGTTCTGGCGTTATTTAGTAACAAACATCCATCCAAACATTATTTTTATATTAAGTTTGATGATTATTAGTAATTTGGAAATGGTAACGAATCTAGACATCGTTAATTTTGGCCTACTTGAAGATAAAAGTTGTTGATAAGAAAATGACTAATGAGTAGGCAATTATGATTGCTAATTCTTATAACTCCAATTATAAATTAATCGCAAACCAGTTACTAAACGATATTTAACGAATAAAAAAAAAGAAAACTGAAAAATCCTTCACAATCGGAGCGTTCCACTTTTAAAACCCCATTCTACGGTAACCTATAACCGTTTCCGCAAATCAACGTCATAAAAACATAAGCTAAGGACCTTTAACTTTTATTATTACCAGCTAAACATGCTGCAACCATAGACTATATCAACAGACGATCAAGACAATAAAACATCGGAAAACAACACGCGAACCTACACTGTAATTTCCTTCAAAACATTTATGGGATTACAACCTTAAGGTTAAAAGCCAGATGGTTGATAATGGCTTGGTCGGTTAGCATGAAGTCAGGTGATGTAAATGTTCATAGGATTTCAAGCTTTAGTTCAAGAACTTAGAGTTGGATATTGTTGTTTAGTTACAGCAATAGTGTGGTATCACTGTAATGCCTCCAAGTATTCATTGGAATACAAGCTTTAACGACAAAAGCAGATGGTTGGAAGTCGTTTGGCAAGTTAAGGCTATGGTGTGATATGGTGTTACAGTCCTGACGATAAGCGATCTCGTTACGATCGCATTACATATCGGAAGCAAGGGGTTGGTTGAAACAAGTTTTATTGTAATTTCGTCTGAGACGTCACTGTGACGGACAGTATGCAGATAGTGGCTTATGCGCTATGTCGCATCAAAATGGCGACCGACTATGTTGTATTACGTGTGTCTGTTTTTTTCTAGGTATATTGAAAAACTTATTGAGGTACCACATACCATTATTCAAGTAGATATTCGACATTATTTTTACACGTCACTTTAGTCTTTCTTTACCCTTTTTTTTTTTTTTTTTTTTTAAGGTGGTAAAATCATCAAATGAGTCCTCCCGCCCTGGGTGGGGCGGAAGGGACTGTCAGACTCTTACTGACTAAAATCCACCCGTGTTCCTTCCTATGCCCTTTACGTTCTGGGGCCACGGTATCCTGGGTTAAGAAAAAACCCGCGACCCCAGCAGGCATTTGGCGCGAAACACGACGCGCCACCGACCCGGGCTTGGACCTTCGGACGGCGAGTTACCCATCACTCACCGTCCGCAAGCCCGCTCCGCCGCTGTGCCCTCTGCTAATCAGAGGGACACGCGTTGGAGCGTCCACACGACAGGCTATTCGCATACGGGCAAAGAGACCACTTAGGCACACAGTGCTTAAGAAAGAGTTTTTGCCCGCATCCCAGGGTGCACCGGCCCGAAAAACTGGTCTTCCCCCCGAACGTATCCGAGAAGGAACTCCAGTCCACGGGCGCACGTGGAGGTTTCCTGTCATAGCACCCCGTCTTTCTTTACCCTTTCCAGATAATTTAGACTGGGCAGAGATTGTCAAAAACTAAACTAAACAACAGATAAATTAAGAAACTTTGTACTTAGTGCATACAATCTCTTTAATAATCAGAGGATACAATTTTAAATAAATTGGAATAATAACCATAAAACCAGATCGTCAAAAAAACAATTTTAACAGATAATTCTATTGAAAGTATCCCCGTTTTTAAACAGTGCCAAATAATTATAAAAACACTTCAGGAGCCTTACCACGAGCTCTTAACGCGATCCAGTTTAGGCTGTGGGAAAGAGACAGAACTATGCAAGTCGTCTAGTGCCGTCTCTTTCCCACAAGCTAAACTGGATCAAGTTAAGATACGCTAGAGTAACACAGAAACAGGTGTCAAATATCACAAGTATCGTGTAGTAGAGGGATAAGTAAGCTACGCACGCAAACCGTTCGGTTAACGGGTTAATGTTACCCGAAATTACAAGAATCACCATGCCATGGCCATGGATGCATGAATGCCATTAAAAAAAAACAAATGAATTACGCAAGAGGCTGTTTAATTAACACTGACACCAGATAGTGACATCTTCCTCACAAGAAATAAAAGAAGATAAATTAGATAAGGGTCATTAAGTTGCAACAATATTGTTATCTGAACGGGAAATACATCAATGCAACTAAACGTTGATTATAATATCTTAATTATTTAATTGGAATTGTTACTCAATTTTATCATTGAATCGTAATAAATCTCGATGGTTTTATTAATTATTTATTTTACATAAAAAGTTTCAAAACTCTTTTCTTTTAAGTACAAGTTATCAATCATTTTCGGCTAAAGATGGATTAGTTTAGAACCTACTGCATAACGTCCGTGTATTTCTTTGGCCTTATAATAAGGTATGGATAGGGCTAAGCTCGGTGTTTCTCTACGTGATCGAATCCGAAATGTGGAGATCCGTAGACGAACTAAAGTCACCGATATAACTCACCAGATTAGCAAGCTGAAGTGGCAATGGGCAGGCCATATTGCTCGCAGAGCAGATGGTCGATAGGGTTGAAAAGTACTAGAGTAGAGACCACGGACTAGCAACCGCAGCGTAGGACGTCCACCAACATGGTGGACAGACGACCTTATACAGATCGCCGGAAGACGCCGGATGCAGGTCGGTTCCAACAGGTATACCTATGTGGAGATCAAAAGTTCAAAAGAGGGGCCTATAAGGGCGATAGCCAGGATTTTGTACAGGGGTTGGGATTAAAGGAATTTTAATAATAGGTTGAGAAAATCATAGAGAAGCTGAATTTATTTTTCATACATTAGGTATAAGGCAGGTGAAAGCATATTGTGAAAGTAAATGTGTGGATTCGGATGCATGTTTGTAAAACCTCTTTCAAGCAAAAGCTACTGTCACATTACGATGAAATTTGGTATGTAAATAGCTGAAGACTTTTTATAACACATACATAGATATTTTTTGTAGGGTAGGTGTCAAAGGGTAGGTTTAGTTTAGTTAGGGTAAATGTAAGATTGATTACTGGGCAGGACACATCCGCCGGTGTCAGCAAGTGTAACAATAACCAAAAACTAACGAATTTTAACACAGAAACAGTTTATTTTATAAATAGTTTTAATCTACTTAAACAAGTATATTACGTGGTTGTTCACAAAATCTATTTAAAACTTTAGAGCAAAGTCAATAACTTCAAAATTTCTTTCCTTCTAATTTGGGCAGGATGTACGCTTAACATACATAGCCCGTTACAGACGATTTGACTGACAATTGTAGACCGCAACCACGTTAATTTACTCGCCGTAATTACAAAAGACCGTTCTATATTGGCCGTGGTGCATGGTTGCGCCAGTAAACTGTTTAAGTATGGCCCTCTTTCCTGGCGGGGAAAAAGTATTAGATGAGTCTTTAAGCGTGTCTGTAAAATTCCATCAATTCTCTAACTCTTCATTGGAATCCCCTTGTTTTTGGAATTTTACCACAATTCTGCTTCTTTAGGCTCGATTAGCGAGCTCGTAAAAATTGGTAATGCTTTTCAATTCTCTTGGTTAAATCACTGAGGGTCATTGATAACACCTGTTTGTGCAATGACATTAGGCCTTATAATGAAGGCTGGCTATGCTCATTCTCTACGTGATCGAGTCGGAAATTAAGGAAAAGGAAATAACACTATAACTGTGATTAGCGAGGCGAAAGTAACAATATTACCATAATTATGAGTATGACATAGTCTTAGCTCAGTAAATTTCTTAGAGAGGTGACCGAATGATAAAATTCGCTCAGTTCGCCAGCCCGCCCGCCTTTTAGGGGGGGCTAGGCAGCTGCCCCCAACTGCCTCCCCCTATGTATCGCCCATGCCTATGTTCATCAGTGGACCTATGATGATGATGATAATAAGGTAAAGGAATTTTAATAATAAGGAAGATAGTTTAGAATTTAGATAGAATTCCAGTTTATTTGTTTAGGTGAACATTGATTATACGAAAACAAAAGAATAACATTAAAGAGGAAAAACAATCGACATTCACTGACACTAATTTGACGGTGAAACAACAAAGGAAAATTTTCATTCTGTTACTCCGGAGAGATTCGATTAATCCGGAAGGCTTAGCACGACTTTTCAGTTTTTTTGTGACTCTAAGTAAACGGAACTTGAATCGGTAATCGGTAACTTGTGTAAAGGCCTCGCAATCCCAGTTATTCAGTGATCTCTGTCATCCGAGGCTGAAGCATGAGTTCTAGGCATTTGTCCATACAACATACTTGAGGTATTACGACGTAAATTGTAAGGAAAATGAAAAAAAAAAAAAAAAAAAGAAAACTCATGACTAGGGTTTCAGAAATCCATAATATGGTAATTCAGAAATAAAATTGAGTCATTCGTTTTCTTAAAAGGTTCTGCGTTTTACGCTATTTATTTACTGTTTAATCATGATGCACGATCAGCATTACTGTAAATCTAGTTCCCAGTTAAACTATGCACAAAATTCAGTAATCAAACAAGTGAATTTCAATCATGTCTGATATTACATTATTGAGTTTGCGGTTTTCATACTTAGCCGGGAAAGCTCAAATTGCACGGTCTGTTTTAAACTGGTTAAACTGCCGTGAAATCCGCTACTAATCAGTTGTTAGTAGCTGCTAGCTGAACAATTAAAATTAATTTAGTAAAGCTTATTAAAACATGGAGTTTACAATGAATTTACGAACGTAATTTTGTTTCTCGTACAGTGTTCAGTTATTTTTGCCGTAAAAAGGTGGTATCTTTATTTTCAATTTTTATTGCTTAAAAAGGCTTTGCTTTACAAAAGGTGGTGGTGTAAGCTTAACACCACCACCTTTTGTAAAGCAAAGCCTTTGTTTTGTCCCCCTAATTGTACTATATAACTTTTATTCTACGTTGATCCTGACAAGCAAAAGAATTTTAGAAATTACTTTGGGGGGTTTGTACAAATAAACACAGAAAATCATGTCTTTTGTTGTTGGGAACAGTGTTTAAGACGGGCAGGCGAGTGATGATGGGAAATCATACATTTAAGACAAACTCAACACAATACCAACGTAGCGCAAGCGCCAACAGGCCGCCATTTGTTAATGGCCGCTTGCAAATGACGTCCTCATAGCACAAACGGCACTTCAGGAAATGGTCGACTACATGATGAAGTCATCATTTCTACGGTTTGCCTAAGACATGTTACACAAATTAAACTGAGAATCTTTTCACAAAATGTCGAACGTCAACAGAAGCAAACGAATAAAAACTAAATACTCATGTTTCCAATTAACCTCATTTATCTAACACTTTGACACAAATATTCCTAGTAAAACACCCTAACGAAACACGTCAAAGACAATACAAAGAAAATCGAAGCATAAACGAGAGAAAATGTAAAGGAAATGTCTCGCTCAGATATTGAAATGTCAAGTCAAAGATGAGAAAAGACACGTTACAGCATCATTATAACGGACGATGCATAATATAATACTGTTCAAATGTCAAAAATACTCGTACTTCGAGACACGAGTCTCCATTTTCACGTCCCGAAGCATTTCACCGCGAAATAAAAAAGAATAGAGGTTATAATTGGACCTCCATGGCCCGTTGAAAGCTTCGGAAGCCGAATATTGGAAATGTTGAATATGAGCTATCCAGCAGTTATTGAGTTTCCAATACGTACAGTTTTGCATTTTTATTTACAAAATGAGAACTACATACATTGACTTTTTGTTAGTTGGAACAATTTTGGTTAGAATATTTAATTTTGAACTATCTCATAAAATCTTTTGCTTGATTTGCTTGTAAACAGTACCATAAAATAAAATAATAAAAAGGGGTGTGCCAGCGGTGCCCAAACACAGTGGCAGGCCCTGGAGGGTTGCGGAAAGGGCCGAAAAAAGCATCAATTGACCAGATCAGATCACGTTAAAGAAACTCGCACTGGGCGCATAAAAGGCTCTAGTTACGACACTGTTTGTTAAACGTGTTTTCTAGAAAAAGCATGTTTAAAAACAGAAGAAAAGAAATCATAATTTTAGTATGAGTTCCATAGTCAGCGCTACATCGTGACTAGATAACACAAAAAGTTATAACTAGATACCTAATTAAAACCCACATTCCCACAATACTATTACATTTACCAGCCACTAGGAAATTAGAGTTAGTACCTAGTAATTTTCACTCAATTCTAAAGCGCCGTAGTCCAACTTTCCATGTCCTACCGGTCTGAAAGTTGAATATCATACCAGCGATGGGCGTATTCACGGAGCTATTATAACCAGGCTATTTACACGAAGGTATTTCGACGGGACTTTTAAGGCACTGTCACACTGTGGCCCACGGAGATGCTATATAATCGTGTTAAGCTTGGGTTTGCAAGAAATATGGTTGTGTAAAAAACGTGGGAAATTCCGTCAGTAACATTTCCGAAAAATATTTGACACGACGTAAACGTAACCGAGCTGGATGTCTCCGCATTTATTGAAAGAGGTGGCGCAAAGTCGCGAAAATTAATGAAGATACGGTTCATTTAAACGATGTACAATAATACGTCAAATGGAGAGGAGTGCGTTCAACTTTCGACCTTTGATAGGTTTTATCTTTGTGAATATTCACTAATTTAACTAAAGAAAAAACACATGTCCATTAATTTACAAAACTGTAACTGACGAATTAATTCGCTGTCCAATTTACTGATTCTGGAAACAAGCCTATTGTTTTATGATTGTCTCCACCACAATGTCTCGAATGTCTCGAATGTTGTCATCGGGACACGCTTAATTCAAATAAGACATATATAACTCAACTCTGTGCACAACGTGTGCGCTGGGCTTGCGGTACACAACTTGTTCCACAAGACGCATCTCATCTCTGTGTGCCGCGCAGTTGTACATAATCCTGGCTTAGTGTCACGTACAGTTTGTGCTGCCGTGGAAACGTTGCCCCATGTTGGCCAACAAAAGAATCCTCACAGCTATAATGCTGCGTGCCTCCGTAGCATGAACCGCGGTGTGACAGCGCCTTTATACACGGGTGTGGAAGGACTTATGAATATTAGATCGGCATATATTATATAATGCGCTCTACTGGACACATTTGCACCGGATTATGCAAATGACTGGGATATGTTAGAGAAATATCGCTTAACATTTGTAACGGTAACTGATTGAGTAAGTTGTGGCAATGGTATGGTGTTTGGTATTATCGAGGCCTTAATACATTTTGTAGTACTATGTTGATTAAGGGCCCAGTTGTTCAATTAATAGTTAACATAAGTATTGTAGAAATTTCATACATTAATTTAACAAATATCAAACAACGCGACAAATAGGCCAGTTTTTAGGGTTCCGTAGTCAACGCTGGAACCCTTATTAGTTTCGCCATGTCCGTACGTCCGTCCGTCTGTCCGCAGTTTAGCTCAGAGACGCACAGTAAGAGAGCTGTAATTTGGTGTGAATATACGGATTTGTGTGCCGCGCAGATGTGGTAAAATAAACAATCTGTCAAACATTTTTTTTAGGGTACCTCCTGTACTTACACGTAAAGTCATTGTTTTTTTTCTCGCGTGGAACCCCTTAGTGTTGCCCCATTAAATAGGCCAAAAATAATGATAGCTTTCCATTAACATGTTTTTTGCTAAAAAAATGCTGTTTGTGAAATATTAGCTTTAAACCGCGTTGCTCGATTCGAGTGTACCCCCCCCCTTACCAGCTACGGTTATGTTTGGTTGCTGGAATTCACAATATGTAGTATATAGATGAACGAAGTTTAAAAGAAAATTATCATATAATGCGCTCTACTGGACACATTTGCACCGGATTATGCAAATGACTGGGATATGTTAGAGAAATATCGTTTAAGATTTGTAACGGTATCTGATGGAGTAAGTTGTGACAATTGTATGGTGTTCGGTATTATCGGAGGCCTAATACATTTTGTACTTCTGAGGTGACTAAAGGCCCAGTTGTTCAATGAATAGTTAACGTAAGTATTGTGGAAATTCCATAAATTAATTTAACAAATATCAAACAACGCGACATATAGGCCAGTTTTTAATAAGTTTGTAACACTTTTTGTATCACTGGGCCTTAATGACTGGCTGACTGGGCATTTTTGTTCGATAGAGTGTAACATAATATGTAACACTCACTCCATAGTTAACGTTTATATAAATAAAATCAAAGACAACTAGGAAATTTCAAGATAGGCACATAAAGACGGTATTCTAAACATTTTTGCGCTCTGTTTGTCACAAGAAATTTAATTAAATTTTCTGAGCACGCAGCCGGAGGCAAATATACATGATATATTAATTAAATGAAATTCGTAGCCCTGAAGTAATGTTTCTGATTTACAGACAATGTAATATAATTAACTTACGAGTATTTTTGTCTTGAATCTAGATGAACAAATAAAACAAAAATATTCACAGTCTGATTTTCGAGTCTGAAAATCGCTACTACGTTATGTGAAATGTAAATAATACTGCTAATTAATTGTTGTTTTACTTCTTTTATTTTTATCATATTCCATACATATTATAGAGAAGGAATTAATTTGAAACAATTACCGTTGTAGACGAATTCTTTGATGCCTTACCGCGCCGTAACTTTATTTATTTTCCTTTTTTTTGTTTGTATTTTTTATATGTGTTTATTAATGTTTGTAAACAATAAGTCGATCAAAGCAAAACAAAACACAACTGAATTTTGTAAAAGTTGTTATAAATAAAATATAATTTCATTTATGAAAAACTAAATAATTCGACAACATAATTCAGATATTTCATTTAGACAGTTTCCACACCATATAATAAAAGATAGCGGGATGTTATCCTCAAACAGAATCGCATAAAATATCGTAGAGTAATTTACAAATTGGGATTCTCAGAAGGTATATAAAACAGAGATATAAATCCCTAGATGTGCCTTCACTTAGATTAAACGAAAAACTGTTCACAATAGAAGATTGAGCTGTCATATCGCGCAAGAAGCGAATGATTAATATGTTTCTGAACGCATACAACTCTAATCTCTTTAAAGTTAGAGTGAACAAGATTCTTCTGGGTAAGGTCGCACCATCGCCGATTTTGTCTCTATTACGTATGACCCAGACTATACAAGAGTGAAAACATCTAAAGGTGAATACCCCAACCAGCCCGCGAAATTCAAATTTTCTTACGTTTTCTGCAATGCAGGCAAATGACATGTTGTTACTTTACCAAAATATGATTCGTGGCAATAACAAGTATAATTTAAAAAACAATAATGATCAAAATATTCGCTCCATCAGCTCTTACATAGAAAAGGTGCATGTAAGTTAGATTTCGGAGATTTTAACAATTTACAAAAAACGTAATTGCAAACGTAATTGTAAACGTAATTGCAAAAAACGTAGAAAATTTGAATTTCGCGGGCTGGTTGGAGCAATCGCCTTAAAGAAAGAAGAATGGACAAGATTTCCAACTTAAGTGAGCAATTAACGTATGAATTAATTGGAGGTTGACGGTATCTCTAGTAAGAAAGCTACGCTACTACAACGATTAATTTATTTACAATTTAGCCGCGCCTAGTCGCGTACATATACACAAACAACAAATAGACAATATGACTGACAGCCAATCAAATATGGTAAGGCTATTCTAGTGATTTAAATCTTCGTTACAGGGCATAATAAACCCTCAATGCCAAGTCAGCCGTAAAACCGTTCGACCTTCTTCGTCGGGACTATGAAAGCTTGACAATTAATAATAAAATGTTATAGCCAAGCGATCGTTATTACAGCTAAGTACTTACCTACCACTCATTTAGGGGGATTATTATGAAGCTCTGTTATAAGTCTGTTAAGTGGTTCATATCTTACTTTTTCTTACTTATCCTTAATCTAGCCAATATTATAGAAGTGAAAGTTAGTGAGGATGGATGGATGTTTGTTGGACCACTGAACGTATTTCGATGAAATTTGGTGCCCAGATTAGATTAACAAATTTTTATCCCGAAATGACTTTCTCGAGGGATATATTTCTAGTCTCACACGGGTGAAACCGCTAGCAACAGCTTGTAATTATAAATACATACTAAAGTTTGTGAGGATGGATGAATGGATATTTGTTACTCTTTCACACAAGAACTACAGAACTGGTGATGTTTGGTATACAGATAGCTTATTACCTGAATTAACACAGAGGATACTTTTTATCCCGTTGGATAAATACCGACCTCTATGCGGACAACGCAGCGAGCAAAAGCTAGTTTTTAGCAAGTTCATTACTTAGGCGAGGAGTGAATTTAATTCAGCTACTTTATTTGGTTTTAGAATAATTTAAGCAAATTAAATGAATTTCTAAGCTTTCTCTTGAAAAAGGTTTTATTTCGGTCTTAAATGAATTGAAATACTAAGAATAAGATGGCGTCTGTACTACTACTGGAACACTTGTTTGAAGAACAACACTCATTATATTACATTCTCTCACTTACTCATTACATACATTATATAACAATCATTTCTTGATGTTTTTCAGCGTTAAGCTGATTTCAGACTACGCTATTGTGCTATAAAGTATAGCAAAGAAGGACCTAATGCTAGCAAGCCAATAATATTTATTACAGTACAATGTGAACGTGTCTATAACAATGTATTGTTGTGCTATATGCTATTCTATTATAGCGTAGTCTGAAATCAGCTTAATTGACGCCCTTGGAGATTCTCGTATTATCACTTCTCATTTTTTATACTATGGTAATGTGACATCAGTAGAGTTATCTAAAAAATGTTTTATTATAAACCAATTCAAATTCTTAATTAGAGTAAACATTTTATAGGTAAAAAGGCATTATATATAAACTATAATTATAGGAAATAATAAGTAATAACATCACCAAAACTAAAAACAATTCCAAAATTAATCGCAATCCCATTATATTTTTTTTAACAAAACGCACAGCTAAGTAAATAACCTAAAATATAGCAAGTAAAAATTTCCTTTACATAAAATAAACTCTAAAGCGTGTAAATAAGGCTTTAAACGGGTCGTGAACTACAAAGCAGTTTCGTATCGACTATGTACCTAAGTATTAGTACATAAGTCTTTATTTACACGAAGCGGGGCAAAGCCTAGCCTTATTTACTAGTGTCGGGAAATCCCTTATGTAAGCATCGATCGGCTGACGTAGACTATCGTTAAATAAACTTACTGAAGCTCTAGCACGACTTTTTAAGTTTTTGTGACGTAAACTGGAAGTTTGACGTTAATTTAATGGGAAAATTAGTTTATTCGAATCCAAAAGGTAATTTTTCAATTTGTTATTGTAAAAAAAAAGAAAACAATTGATGTATATTTTTACATGAAATAGGTATACTTTTACTTCAAGTATATATACTTTTACTTGAAGTATGTATACGTAAAAAGTACGTAAGTATGTATACGTTTACTTGAAGTATGTAGATTGTATACTTTTAATTGCAGTAATATTTCAGGTATACATACATCAAGTATCCTGTGGGGAAAATACGGAAATATTGTGCTAAACTCTCTGATTTTGTTTGTTTCACTGTGGTTAAAGTGATGTAATATTAGTCGTTAGTCGAGCGAAATAATACCATGTAATAGAGATAAGAGATAATTATCAAAAAAAGGAATGTCGAATCGGAGATATTATTTTTGATTTTACTGGAAAATATTTTGTGTTTATTTAATGGATCGTGCAAAGTAACGGCCGTCTGCGTAACTGTAATTGCTACTGTAAAATAGGTTATTTCACGATACAGTAAGTATTTATTTGTGCCTTCAAATATTACGAGTATATCGATTATGAAATTGTATTAATAAGCTATACGTTTCCCAACGACTATAAAAAACACGAATACATATCCTATTCTTTTATTTTAAATTATTTATGAGAAACAAAATCCTACTGAAAATAAATTGACCAATCCTAACAAATTCAATGCTGTCCCTGACACAAACAGGAAAATACAAATTTATGAAAAATACATTTGTTATTACGACCTTTTCCTTTCGACTTAAGTTCAAAAGCTCTCATCCTGAAATTGGGACAAAAATAATATCCCAATTTTTTATATTAATATTCAATGCAATATTTATGGCAATGGATCGGATCGTCTATCATCCTTTATACGTCTTGAAACTAATATACGTAACCACTATATTTTGGTAGACGATAACACGCGATACTACATGCACATGTACTAAAATTGACATAATATTGACAGTTTCCTTTACGAGCAGCGCCATCTGAAAGTGTCAAGATATACTAGACACAAACAAGGTAAGCTTCAATACATTTCAAGGAAATCTGAGCAATAATGAAAAATTGTTTGCTACGCCATCGATCGTAGCAGGCCTACGAGCGGCTACGAGCTACGGCGCTACGCCGCGTAGCAGCTAGGCAAAAAGGTTCGTGCTATGAAGTTTATAAAGTGGATTTTGTTGTATTTACGTACACATAAACATTTAATAAATGAGGTGCCATTAAAATAATCCTTTTTAATAAAGGTAGGTTCTATTTACATTCTACAAGGTCAATTTAAATTACAGGCTTCAATTTCAGTATTTTACATGGAAAGCGTTTTAGAGATAATGAGTTAATTACACATAATTACAAAGGCGGGTGTCGTGACGATACAAAGGAGCTGTTAAAGGTATCTTAAACCTTTTCCCCCAAAGAAATGTATTTAGAAGAAAATATATTATATCTCTTGAAATACAATTATATATTTGAGTTCCAGATTACCTTTCCATTTCTAAAATAACTAACTACATTATATAGGAATAATAATATTAAAGAAATGTATAACATATTTCCTCACATTTTTTTTATAATTCATTTTCGTGTGACAGATGAGTACTCAATATTATTAACGATGCGTTTTCGAGACCTACTAAGCGAACTTCAAAAGCATATTCAACGCAAAATTAAAATACTGAACGACATTTATCTAGCGTTGGGAGCAATTTATTAATGCCAAGCATTTCTACAGTACAATTAAACAAATGTACCTCATAAGTATTAAGATAGAGTTCAAAATAGCATGGCAATGTACAGCTCAGAAATTACGCACTCACTACTTCTTGACGAGAAACAATCTTAATTAACTCGTGACGTCCAAAAATGTAACGAATAACACAAATAACATTCCTTTTATGAGCACACCTGTACCCCACGTGGTCCCGGGGTACGAGGTACCCCACCGTGCCACCTTCCTTCCAACAGGACCTTTAATTATACCACTTAAGGTCTCTTAATTAAATCCCCGGGTGACACGTATATTCGTTCTGTGGATTTATTTGTCGTCCCGGTGAAATTGTATGAAGTGACACTTACATAAGTAGAGTGCGCACAATGTTGACGCTAGCATGTGTTATTAGCTGTATTAAGGCTCTTTTACGCGTTTGTGAAGTAATTACCGAGTTACAGTAACTCTCTGCTAACAGCTGAACTAAAGTGGTTAGTGTAAAGGTTGTCTGCAATGTAAAATAGGTGTAAAGCAAGCTTTCTATGCAGAGCGTAATAATTCACAGTTGGAAGTTTATTTTAAAATTGTAATGTTAGTTTCACGTGATAAAACAAGTACGTTCTTATATTTCCACATCCATATTCTAAGTGCAATTTTGCATGAAAACAACCTTCATGAAATAATATAATCAGATAGCGGCTGTACACCTCGTACAATAATTCAAATAAACTCGCTTGCTCCACAAAAAGCTTCAAGACATGCAAATCATCACTTACTTCAGACACGTAATTTCACGTTACATGACTCAGGCATTCCCGTTACTTTGATATTCAGCTTCACATTCGCAAATTACCTGGAAAAATAAAATAAATAGTGTTAGAAGATCGTCGCAATTTGTCAATCATCAAGTGCTGACATATGAACACGGTGAGGGGCAGACAGTGTGGCGTGGCGCGCAGGGCACGCCGCTCGGTTCTAAATTGGTCGAGTTATGTATATGCGTTCGCGCCGAAGACGACGCCGCATGCGAAATTAGCGTCAGAGCACGCCCCGTGTCGTTACCCCGCCGCGCACACATTAAATTATTTCGAGAACATTTGCACATGTTCCTTTACACGTTATAACTTTTAAACTTAACACACGCGACGTGATTGCAGTACAATTAGCGCGAATGTATCAACTGACTCGGTTCGCAACTTGGTTTACGAGCGCGCCACCACCGCCGCCGTTGCCGCCGGTCGCTGCCATTGACAATGGAACGATAAATTTTAACATCTCTGCAGCTAACTTTCTATAATAAAACGCAACACGACAGTTATTGCTGTCATTTCGCCGGATTTAACATTTGCTTCGTCTAATTGAACGACAGACAATATAACCGATTTTTTAATGCTTAGTGCGGCGCGCATGGCAACCAGACTGCGCGGCATGTTCGATACAAGGCGGAGTTTTTTGAACGTCGGCGTGCAAAAAAGTCAACTAAGCGATACGAGGCACGCTGATTTGTAAAGGAACAACAAGATAGGAGCGCGCCCGAGCCGAGGAACGGGTTCCGTTCGTGGGAATGCACGCTAATGTATGCGGCATAAGAACACAATGCGCCCGCCGCGTGCGCCGGGGCCGCTCGAGCGCCGCACCCACACCCCGCGCACTCGATATGTGCACGATATAATAACGCAATACAGAACTTCACAATTAAACACGAATAATAAAATAACCCAGAAAAAGCCGGACAATGCAGTATTGTGGCGAGAAGTGATAACGATTAATACAGCTAAAATGACAGCTGCACGCGCGGCTGGCCTGTCGCATGCAACAAGAGCTCGGTTCGTTAGAGCTACAGATTTAAAATAAAACTCTTCGCGGCGGAACAAAAAGAAGAACCTGCGGTACGAAGTAGGCGCTTGACCTGCGTGCTCAAATGACATCATCGCAGAACGCGCCAAAGCTGAAACGATCCTTGCCAAATTGTAATAAGAACGAATTTAGCGCGACGTGACACACGCTTCCAGCTTTTTGCAATGGGCCGTACCGGCTGCACTGACGTTTTATTTCAATTGTCTCTGCGGGTGGATTGCCCTATTTCGAGAGTGCATTCGCGAACAATTTTCGCCCAATCAAATCTAGCGCACTTGTGATTACCACAGGCCGGCAACGGTTCCCGACTAACTGTCAAGTGGAAATCATTATTGTTTGAGTGCGTACAACAACTAACATTGTTTCAATTAACATTTTATCGTTGGTGTTAACGTTACTTTTTATCAGTTATGATCTCGGAGCAGGACAACGGACAAATGTTGTCCAGACGTTCATTAAAAGCTCTTTATCTGTGCTCGCGATCAAGCAGATATCAAATTATAAAGCTCCGGTTGGTTTAATGAGCGGTAATCATGTTACAGTCAAGGGCTGTCGTTCGTTGATTGAGTTAAATTAGTTGTGATTGCGGATCAGGTTACGGTCGCTGCTCGCCGCAGACATCCGATTTTCTACTTAGTTGCCTTTCCCTTGCATGCAGCAGACGCGGCGGCGACCTCACTAATAACACTTTACAGCGGGATTATGCAAAATAATGCCAGAGTACACTCACCGACGGCTGCAGAATCTCAATTTGTGAACTCGACATGTTTTCGTACGTGATTTGGAAGAGCGCCCGATACAGATTGAGGTTTTATTAACACAGAATATTAAAGTATGTACACGAACTTGATCATCTCATGTATTGATAGACGCGATCAGTATTTGTTTGGGAAACAATTGATTTATTAATAAGCAAACGTTGCAGGTTGGTAATAATTCATGGCGGCTACAGCCGGGGGAACACGGGTCTACAAATCTCCGTGTAATCCTGACAAACTCCAGTACGATAGCGCGTTGTCAGCGTGTATCGGGTCGGACGAGGCCGGACAAAGCCGGACGCGGCCCGGACACTACACGATCGATATTATGATTCGCTCCCGCTACTTATTTACTCAAACCGGCCTGTAATTAAAACCAAACAATGGCCCAACTTAATCAGCGGATTCAGTTTTAAACGGAACTATTACGAGTAATAATGAAAACGTAACATAAAGGATGTACTGAACAGACGACGAATGACGACTTTATTATTAATAGTCACGAACTGATATTAAAAGCACGTAAAATACCTAAACTGATCATGAACATGAGATTTCAAACGAACATGTCCTTTAGTTCTGAATCATTTTGAAGGGAAATCGCAAATATTTCAATACCAAAAATTCCGAAACTAATTCGTGTCTTACATTTCATTTCGCTTCTGTCCCTAATGAAACAGAATCGTCTTTCAAAGGAATTTGATCCAACGGGGTACAAACGTAACGAGTTGTACAAAACAAAATATCAGGATTTCAAATTAAAATGAGAATGCTTGCCCTAAAACAGGAAACATTAGGATTGGACCGTTAACGAAGACTCTATTTCCATCTTAATATTGCGAATACCTTTCGTGTCCTCCTTAACACAGGAATTTGGAGCCTTAGCTACTGATCTCAAGTATCAAATTCGCTTGTCGCTGTATGTAGACGTTCGGTTCTTGAATCGAGCTGAACTAATCAACTAACAGCTAGTGAAGTGGCCGGCTGAACATAAAATATTCAATGTCCATCAGCTATGCACTTTCTGTATTAATGCGAGCGACAATATGCAAATTATTTGGAAATAACTTCTATTATAAAGTTTGCTAAGTAAGGTATATCACGACTAGATATTCTTAGAAGCACAGACTTGAATATAATTATGTATACTGGAGTAAGACATAAGGTTAACAACTTATTTTAGTTGTCAAATTAGAGATAACATTTTAGTACCATTGCAAGTTATATAGCACACATTTCAAATCTGAAACATGTTTATTCAAAAAAGTAAGGCAGATATACTCGTACTTATATATTAATAACCCTTCATAGATATAACCAATAAGACTGTAGTTTATAGACTGTACCTATAAAACGCTACTCTTTTTTAACTTAAAAGAAGAAATACTTAATACATATGTGCTCGTAAAACTTTATACTTATTGCTTTTTATAAATTAAATAATATCAGACATTCAAATAAAATAAAATTATTTTAAAATATTCAGTCACATCTGGTTAGACTAAAATCCGAAACCAATTTATTTTGAAAAGGGGAGAGTAACACTGATTGGAATATACAAGCAATCTTCTAGAATTTCACCCTCTATTGCTATTGCTACAAGTACCAAATGGTGTTGCGAATTCAGACATTACTGGGTGTTGCGAATTCATTCATTACTGGGTGTTGCGAACTCATTAATGGTCACGTAAAAGCTCTTTTAGGAGGGGAAGCTGTAAATCTTCCTGAAACTTCAACTGAAACTAGATGTTATTTCAGAAAATTATACTTGGTTATCTGTTTCAAGAAAATTTAAGCTTTCACTTTATGAATACCATATAGATTTAAGATTTACTTATTATTAATGTATTGTGAGTATGGATGGATAAACGTTGGTTGATCTTTCACACAAAAACTACGGATTTGGATGACATTTCGGCACATAAATAGTGTTTATGTGTATACATTGAATACCATATCCCGATAAGAAATTGCCATCAAATATTACCATATTACCGGCCACATCTAGTTTAAAAATAGTGTCTTTTTGACGTGTAATAAAGTTTGCCTAAACCAATTTGCTAAACAAAGATCATTTATCATCTAATAATTACCAAACCTGTGAAGTTTGGGCACAAGTTGGTAGTTTATATTATGATATAAAAGCTAAATAATATAATTTAACGATTTTAGGTACTTACTTTCTTTCAGATTTCAATAACGCCGCCCGCGATATCATTATCTTTAGGCCCATATCGAGATCAATTTCTAAGCTTTCTTATTTTCTCAGAACCTACACTTTGAGATAGGAATAACAAGACAAAAAACATAAAATAAAATAATTTATTTTATACAATACAATACTATACCAGAGCAGTGGTGGCCCATTAGTATCCACCTCGACTTACGAGTTGTAGTTCGCGGGTTTGAACTCAACCAGGCGCATTACTTTGTGGAATTTATTTCATCACCACTGTTCTCAAATCGGTGAAGGAAAACATCGTGAGGAAACCGACATGTCCCACAACCAAAAATTCGAAGACATATGACATCATCAACCAACCGGCACTGGACCCGCGTGGTAGATTATAGCGCACTCCCTCTCACAGAGAGGAGGTCTGTGTCTCACCAGTGGGAACATTATAGGCTGATGATGATGATGACTATATACCAGTATTTGATATGGAGCAGCTGACTCGAGAACCCAGTCATATTTTCAGCCTAGTTTTAATCAAGGGTCAATAAACGAAACCGTTGTATACCTTGGAAAGGTAGTCATCGATTTTCAATTAACTATACTACATATACGTCGGTTACATCATTAACTCGGTGACGTCATTAACCCTCCTTGCGCCGCCGTCATTCATAACTGCCATTGTCTTTTAATGGACGCGAATGAAAGACTTTCGTTAATGGTGGAGGGCTTTTGTGTTCGACTGTACGCTGTCTATAGATTTTGTTGGTGTAGCGAATTCTGTGGGCATTTTGTGGATGCATTTTGTTTGTTTTCAGTACCTAGTATCATTTTGTCATATTTTTTTAGATTTTTGCTTTAATGTGAGAACACTTCTTAATTAAACTATTTTATAGATTTTCACATTTTTTGATTTTTTTGTTTGTGAGATATTTGCAAAGGCTGTCTTTACACATAATAAGGATAAATTAAAACAATAGTACCTAAAGTTCGACTTCGATTTTAACCCTAACTAACTTTGAAACCTAGTCACTCCCTAATCATCCACTCGATCGACAACCCTCAACTTGATAAAGGAGTACCTTTATCAAGCCCCAGTGTTCTATTTTGAAAATATAGTCTAAGGACCAAATTTCGATCACAAAATGTCCGGACCGTTGCCTTCAGTAACCGAAGCGGATTGAAGGGTATTCACTCGACGGAGCCACGTGTCCAGTTGAACGATGTAATAAGGTTGAAAATCGTTTGCATTTCTCTTTAAGGACTTACAAAGTGTCCCGTTTAATCGGTGTAAGTGTAATAGAGTTGAAAATCGTCTACAGTTTTTTGTTTAAGTTAAGAACCTACTTTGTGCAAGTTGTTCGAAGTTTTTGGTGATAAGAATCGTCTGGTAAGTGTGAAATGTGATTAAAGTCGTTATTTTAGCGGAAGCCTTCGTCTGAATGCTTTCGTAATTCAACAAGTTTTCTTCTGTTACTTACGTCCACAGAAATATTAAAAGTTACGTCTTTTGATTGACTTAGTTCATCATTAATTGCCGTACTTATTGTAGTATATTGATCACGAATTTATTTAGGCATTCATATTTTTAATTACTAATAACTCTGAAAATTGATAAGATCTAATACTTACATCACAGTGTTGCAAAATAAACCTTCATGTAACCAATATGGCGTCCCAATCAACGTATCTATTCCGTATCTTCACGCTTGGCTGTGCGGCGCACGCGATGCGCTAAGTGTAATTAAAGCCATCGAGCTCAATGCGAACTGATGCTAATAAGAGCTCAAGTCTTACTTGGGGGCTTAAGTAGGTATAGTCTATTCAAACCCTTGTTGCCAATTGACATGTAACTCCAGTTAAAGGACTGACAACTTTATGTTCTGTGCAAATAAGGTGATTTCAGCTTGACAAACACTTCACAGCATTAAATATCACAAATTCTGATACATACTGTAAAACATATAAAAAGTTTGAATTTGCAGCGCAAATTGAACTTTACCACTCGGAATTAGAATTTTACCTAAAACTTTGTTTACAGCATTGGAAATTAAACTGTGAATGTAATTTAGGTACAGTACTAAGAAAAGTAAAGAGGTTTTCCATTGACAAAGTCTGAAGGCACAAGATGTGTTAATAGTACTTGGAATTCTAAGGTGTTTCAGTAAAATGGGTTCAGTTGGCGTAGAGGTTTTAATTAATTAATTTAAATTGCAACTGGGTAATTACTTCGGCTAATAGAAGGAGGTTGAAATGCAAAACTTATACGAATGACAAATTAAATGTAGTGAGTGAGATCCAATTTAGCAAAATGGCGGCGACCCATTTAAAATATAATTTAAATCTTGCTCAAAAAGGGAAATTCATTACTTAATTGTTTATTCCAAGTTTTATATATTTTCTCTAAATAAATGGAGATCTAGAAAACTAAACAGGTGTTCAATTAAAGCAAAAAATCGTTCATTTATTTTCTGTTGCAATTATTGGGTTGATTATTGACATCTACTAGCCCGCGCTATGCCCGCCCACTCCCTCTCGCAGAGAGGAGGCCTGCGTCCCAGCAGTGGGAACATTATAGGCTGATGATAATGAAATGGTGTAAATGATTAACAGTTACATAGTCCTCAATAATATTCAATTAAATGAAAATTATATTTGCAAATATTAATTTCTCGTTAAAGATAAAACGAATATTAAAACCGATTCCAATAAAACAAACAACAAGGGAACACGAGTAGCGACATTTAATCTCACCTGCATTATTTATATCAATGAATTAATATGCGTGCAACATTCACATGCAGTATGAATGATAAATATTGATAATGTGACCATTATTCGAGCTAGTACTGCCGGTCAGTACTGGCAGCGAGTACTGGTAGCTAGTAATAGTGCAAGTATGATAATGTTGTAAGTATTAGCTATAAAGTAGTTCTTGCTGACTCGATGTTACTTCGTAATTTATATTATAGTAAAACCTTAATGAAAAAGGCTTAAAAGTTATCGAAAAAAATATCTAATTAAATTGTACACGTTATTCATCTCATGTAATTCTAAATGTGTATAGTTTGTTTGTAATTCAAATGCAAATTATCAAAATTTATCCAAAAGCTTTCAGTCTGTCACATTTTTCGATTTTTAAAATCAGTCATAGAGCAGCATTTTAGTTTTTTTCTCTAATTCAAATTAAAGTCATCACAGCCATCTTGTTTTTTCAATTTAAATTCCATAGACAATTTAATAAATGTTTAGCAACGTGCCGCCTCTTGTCAATGTCATTCATTATTAGTAAAATGTAAACGTCAAAATCATGGGTGCATAACTTATATTGTCGGCTGTACAGTACATTGGAAGGAGGAAGAACAAATAAAGGGGTACGTAGATGTACCCTGTGTAAGTTTACTCTGGCAACTGGCCAGGATGATGAGACAAACAAGAAGATCAGTGGGAAATCCCGGCTGTGGTAATCTGGAGAAAGTTTGCATAAAACAAGTATTTGTATGCAAAGAATAAAATCGGATATGTTATTCCTCGAACTTGAAAAAAAAAACGTTAATTTGATTTGCTGTGCAAACATTCGTGTTATGTTTCATGGGTTACTGAAAAAAACCTTCACACTATAATACTTATATCAGTCACTAAGTATTTTAAGAGATTTGAATTAGAGTCCACGCCATGTCTTGCGGAAAATTCGCGAAAAAAAAGTAAGTAGTACCATTTTTATGCAATTTGTTGTAATGACGTCAAAATGACTTCAGCCGTGACGCGGTATTAAATAATAAAGCTTACTTTGATAGCCTGATTTAATTTAATACATTGAATGAAAACATTTCTATGAATGACCACGTACGTAATTTCTAAAAAGTTTGTATTCGAAGTAGGTTTTAAAATTAAATCTGGCTGATAGACGCGAAAAAATTAGAAATGCCATTTAAAATTAAAAATAATTTATTTCTTTTTCTCAATTTTATGTCATCCAAACAATTTTTCCGAGAACATCAGCCAGTTGTTTTTTAGTGTCATCAAAAAAGGTTGATTAACTTTTTTTTGGTTAGGGATGAGGTGCGCTAAGATTTGTTTGTATTTTAATTCAATAGCGACAGCAGTTTTACGGGAGTCAGCTGACCTTTCAATTTTGTACCTTAATTGCTTCAAATACCGAAAATTAGTAATCAAATGTCCAAAAGCCTTGAAATTAAAACTTAACATTGTTTTCCAGCTGTTTCACATTATTTCCTGTATCAGTAAACCGTATATCTTTTACATAGGTAAATGTAACACTTCAAATAATAAAATCTCGCTCAAGAATCCATCATTTCCCCGCAGTTTTCCCCGGGCGTTAGCAACAGAAAATGTAAGGCAGTTGAAAGCGGTCGAGCGGTGATTTTTCAAACGAGCCGTGCCGAGGTGTCGGTGTAATTGCCCTACTTTTACAAAGGAAGCCGGCTTTACATTAATGTGGCTATATTGATAACTCGGTAAGTCATTCGGGGACTAATGGATTTTGCTGAAAGGCGGAAAGAATTAACTTTCGATTTCCATTGATGCTTACGTCAATTTTGTGATAAATTTTGTGAAAAACACAGCTAGATTAAGCAAACAGCCATATCTTTACTTTACTCCGAAGAAATATTACAGCAGAACTTGAATGTGTTAATGGGGCAAGTTCGAGTATTAAGAAAATTAATGGCGGCTATACATGTGGGATATAGTTGGGTTTGTTATACCAGTAATAGAGAAATAGTCCGAGTTATTTTTGGTAAGGTCATCAAAAGAGTCCTGTTATTGAAGGAAAACACAGTTTTGAGTTAGTACGAATACTTGACATTTTCAAATTGACTTTCAAGGAAAAAATTAGTTCCTTTTTCGCACACCAGAGGAGCTGTTCCATTTTTCCATACAAGAAACGCTGCAAATACTGCAAAAACGCTGTAAAGTAAAATAGTGAAAACTCGTGATAAGGTTACAGGGCGGGAGGAATATTTTGATTATACCACGCAAAAAAAGGAGTATTTATTTTTAACTCTTTTCTCAATTATTCTAATCTTTCAAACTCCTTTATCTGCTAGACCTACATAACGCCAATGCATAGTGCTAACTGCAAATAGGTCCACTCAGCAAAACTAATGCTTTCAAATGAAATAGCCCGAACGTTATGAAGTGTTTCATGTTAGCGATATAAATATACTTACGTAAGTGGTCGGCCGGCCATCGACAACTTGTGAACTGCCGAGCGAATTTATGTAAAGTCTGTTATATGTAGGTAAAACTTTGTCAAACTCTACCGAGTGTTGTCCGACACGTGTTGGACGCTGTTTTATGCCGTGCAGCCGAGATTTAGATCGTTTAACAGGTTCTAAGGTTATACAACGTGTAACGTTAATAGCGCAAAACGGCTCGTGGGGTAACTCAGCCCATGTTACTGAACAATGTTTGTTCTAAGACTTTTGGGAATTCGCAAAAAAAAATTGGTTATTCATAGAAAATGGCATTTTTTTTTTTCGTTTTACGATTAGAGTCAGGATGAACGATAAAAAGAAAACGCTAGCATTTTTTTAATTATTTGGTAGAAAACATTAATAGACAAACCAAAAAATTAAAACGAGTCCTGCTAATTATTCCCAAATAGGAGATAATAGTTTTTATTACTGGACTGTTCTATTACAAAGAAAAGTAATTATAATCCAGTTCTGTTTTAACAAGATGTTTTCAGAAGATGACTCCTTTTCCAAAAATATTCATATCAATATTTCACCCACGTAAGTAAGCAACTGAAAAAAAAGACACTAAAATTGTTTCTTTGAAACGTACTCTCATATGATTGAAATCACTAAAATACAAAATACATTTTCATTTCGTGAATGAGAGCTTTTTATTACATCTCACTTAGTGAATGTGTGGGAAATAAATTGTGAATCATGACTCCGTTTTAATATACACACTACACATAATACACCTACTAGGTACATTCATTAATCAAACACACACATAGACACCGACTCAACTTTTCAGATTAGGTTTGCAGGAACAAAACCTGGTAACCAGGAATATCATCTCATCATCAGCCAGAAGACGTCCACTGCTGATCACAGACCCCTCCCCCTTAACATTATACTCGAAGGGGGGAGGGGGGAGTGCCATCGGGGATCGCAGTGAGGTCACAAAGTTTACGAAAGGACGCTGCTGCCAATCCTTTCTTTTTTCGAAAACAAAGAAATCCATTCTCCTAAATTGAACAAGTCCTCATTTTGATTCGTATTCTCTAATAGATACAGTGCCACTGAAATCTTTTAGTACTCGAATGACATTTTGCATTTGATTGCTCGTGAAGTCGTGATACTGTTATGCAAAATAATAATAAAATACACGCTAAGATACTTAAACAACTAATGCTGAAATACAATTATTTTTATTTCTATAAAAAAAGTTAATAAAACACATCAGTCGGTGTTACGAAAATACTTGTGTTTCGATTACTCTAAAAAAAACAAAATTAACTCAGAAGACAGTCTCTTTTAGAGACAATACACGCATTGCTCAAATCATCGTATCACAGGCTAAAAACTCCTTTAAAAAAAAAAAAAATAAACGTTACATCACCACAGCACACGTGCCACCTTTTCCCTTGCAGCTCATTATAACCCTGCGGAGTGTCGTATGCATGCTGATTACCGATGCACCTCACTCCTCAGTGAGCTCACCGCATCGCTATCGAGACAACAGTGCCAAGGGAAGATGTCGTAGGACGAACACCTGCATGGTAAAGGACGTGGCTTTTGTCACGTGTTTATTAATAGGTATACTCAATTCACCGTTGGTATGAGGTTTCGAAATCATCAGGATTTGCTTATTATGATTGAGGGTTACAGGACTTGAGCTCCACGCAAGCAGGGAGGGTTCTTTTGATGATTAATTCACCACGTCAAAAAAAAACAGCTTAAAGGAATATTTACACAGGTTTTGGCATAGGGGTTACGTTTTTTTTTTACTTTTTATTGTCACATAACGGTTACGTATTTTTCCTTTTATACAAAAGCCAAGAGCGTTTTCTCCTTCATTTTATTATTCAATAATTTTTTTAGGTTATATTCATGTAACTTATTGTGGCAAAGTAAACCATATCTATCCTCACTCCGCTTTTTCAATATTATCTATTAATAAATTGTAGTTTGATTTGCAACCTTATATTTGTTTCTGTTTACGATATTTTTCTAAAAACCACCGTATTTTATTTTTTGTTGGTAAGTGCTGTGCAGTTTAAGTTTCTAACAATGGAAGAAAATAATAGTTGTAGTTCTGCGAAAAGCTCTTTATCTTACACACAATACATATTTTAGTTTATTATCAGCTTCAGTCCAGTCCTTCGGGAAATTAACGGAGATTATTTCTACAATAGAGTAGTTTTCCTTTTATGACTTAGTTTGAAACACTTGTTCACATCATGCTTTGAGATAAGCCATATTTTCTCTGTGATTTTCAAAATCTTTAAAAGATTTTCAAAATAATTCTTCGAAATCCGCTGTTTTTCATTTTTGGTTCTTAAAAGTGGAGAATTTCAAGTTGCGATCTAAAGATCGTAACTCATTGTGATTTTCACCTCATTGTTTTGACCGTACTGACATTAGATTTTTAAGTATTTTGCTTTTAAATATTTAATTTAAGAACAAAGTCAGTTCTTGTTCTTAAATAAAATATTCAAAGTTGCAATATTAAAAAAATAAAGAGACATAAATAAATCCAACTTAAAAACAGGCACATAAGTTCATAACTTTTAATTCTCAAACGGGTGCTATATTCTCTTTGCGCTAAGTACCAAATAACAGATAGTTGTAAGACGTCGTCTACAACATGTCGTTAAATACATGTCCCCGAGGATCTGTAAA
The DNA here is from genome assembly GCA_036375495.1 of Agrotis segetum. Classification (NCBI taxonomy): domain Eukaryota; kingdom Metazoa; phylum Arthropoda; class Insecta; order Lepidoptera; family Noctuidae; genus Agrotis; species Agrotis segetum. Next base: position 656,020 of record JAQSVV010000237.1, read on the forward strand.
AGTGCTCTCAGATATTACATCGTCCATCATCGTTATCGTGCAGACACATTTCATAAGTACTGCGGTACTAACCCGATACATTACGAGCTTCTAATAAAATAGTGCTTTTAATAAGACTAATATGCTTAGTTTTCAATGACAAATAAAATAGTAAGTAATATCTGGTTGACCAAGTTTCGCTCGGTTTTTAAAACGTCACTATCTTGGGAACCGAGCTTTTCTCGAACCTGGGACCTTGATAAATCGATTCTTTGAGCCGATAAACCCCTAATCTGTAACTTTCATGAAAATCCTTGGAACCGTTTCCGAGATCCTGAATAAATATAAATAAATGTACAAGAATTGCTCGTTTAAAGATATTAGATTGATATTTCCTCACAATCCGAACATGATACCCATACTTGTATAAAACCAACATCACCAGTAAGAACAAAAACTGAATTTCTACATGCTTTAAACATACATTAATCTGTCGTAAAGGCACGTTTAATACATCCGGCAAGTGTCAGTTCGTTCTCATTGCTGCCGCGATTTCCTGAAAGCTGTTACATTTTCTAATATTCCTACTTGTTTAAGCAAGATCGAATTGATAAAGAGTTTTTTAATGGAAGCTCTGTTTCGTTAATTGAGGTCATACATGACAGTTTTTAGGGTTTCGTGCTCAACTTTTTACTAAAAGCTGAGGTTTATATTATATGAAAACTAGTACCGTACTTAGGTTTTTTTATTATTTTATGTACAGAAATAAAATTGTTTCAATCAAAATCAATCAATTACCATCCATTAGAAACATTGACTTCAAAGACAGAAGATAAATGATAATATTTTCCTGATGTTGAGTAGTTTTGTCTCGTCCGGAGTTTAAAGATTTCTTCTATAGCTCTCTCTAAACTCTCCATAAAAAGAAACAATGTCACCTGGCAATGGCTTCTTCCTGGAGAATCGATTGTTCTCTAAAAGTTTATTTCTTTATCGCAAACGAAGCGCTTAAAGCTTTAAACACGATCTATTCACGTACAGTCACGTCCAACACTGCTCAGTCCCTAATAAAATAAATCACCAAATAAAAATGAGTTGGCATTTAAAAGTGGGTGCATCGAGTTCGTGACAGTCGGGGAAACGCGGGGAAACTCTGCGTATTTTATAAATAAACGTAAACTTTCTCATTCACAACGTTATTTCGGGCTCACGTAGCGTGGATGCACGTAACAGACGCCCACTGCTGGTGATGCGATGTTTGAGTGTGGTAGCCAAGATCAGAATTGACATATTGCTGTTGTTTTAACACATTGGAAGATGAAATGTTGGTTTACATTTTTTTATGACGACATAGATAAAAACTGAATCAGAACGTCTCATTTAGATTTTTGTATCTTGTGAAATAACAAAAAGCAAGTGCCTATATTAAAACTATCGGTATGTTGCTTTGTGATTCTCTTTATTTTAAAAGCTTAATAATTTAACCGGCAATTTAAAAGCGTTCTCCAACGTTTCCGCGAGCTAAATACATATCTGTCTCATTCTCTAAATTCATCCATTATCATTAAGCCTTAATCATCAACAATAACTTCCCATTATTACAAGATGAAATCAGTTAACGCTGCAGTTAATCCATTTAGAAGGAAAAACAGTCCAGATTCCGGGTGCAATACTATTAGTCAGTTCCATTTCGGTAATGCTGTCTTTTGTTCGCGTCTCGACATTTTCTTCCTTTTTTCTTTGACGTCTATGGAAAGTTTTCCATTGAGAGACGCATTAATTTAAACAGTACCCGTAGAGAGCGGACTGACTTGTAGATTTTGAGACGTTTCAAAAATATTTCTTTTTGTACGGAACGACCAATATACCGGGTTTGGTCACGATGATCTAATAGCCAATCATAACAGCAATCCATTGAATTATCATCGTCATACAACCTTAGCATTTACATGCAAATAGGTTTTCATCCATCTCAAATACAAATATTTAATTAACAATATTTGCAATACAGATCAGGTTCAAATATACGGAAAATTTAGCAAACAAGATCTCAATAGCAAATAAACAAATCCTACTACTATTATAAAGGCGAAAGTTTGTATGTATGGATGTATGGATGTATGGATGTTTGTTACTCTTTCACGCAAAAACCACTGAACGGATTAGGCTAAAATTTGGTACACACATAGTTTATAACCTGGATTAACACATAGGATAGTTTTTATCCCGATTTTATGTTCCCGTGGGATAATTTTCAAGTTATAGCGGGTGAAGCCGCTGGCAACAGCTAGTATTACATAAGCGCCGAATCAGGTTTAATTATTTTTTGTAATGAATTACGTTCTCGAACCTAAATTATTTGTTCAAGTACAAAGAGGTCTACTGGAATAAAATTTTGAAATAAGCAGTACCTTTGTACTTTTAAGTTATGTGTTATACTGTAATGTAACCTTATATTATAAAACGAGTATTAGATTATGACTAAGTATGATCAAACCATAATCATTGCCGTTTCAAGTAAATTTAAATATTGCCTCCATACTTACAGACTTCTTAAAGAAAGTACAGCAGATGCAGTACCGGACGGACCATCATCGCCTTCTTAGAGCCCACTCATCAATTGACATCAGCGAGGGTCATTACCGTCCCAAGGCAATTTCTTTCGAACAATTCCGCAGCTTTTCTTGTCAATTGTCATACAATCGAGTTGCTCGACAATGACACTTCTGACGCTAGTGACACTCTTGAAACAACGCCAGATTGAATTGACAGTTGTTAATGATTCGCCACGACATAGCCACGGAAAACGAAACGCGTTTTGTTGAAACGCTTTTTGTAAACGACTGTACGTCCCGAATGGAATGGTCGTTTGAAATAATTATTTCAATCTTCCTTAAAGCTTTTGTAATTAGATAGAAATGAAATGACTTTTAGTAATGGTCACTTCGTATATGCGTAGATATTCAAAGTCTAGATCGATTAAAAAGTAATTACATGATAATCAATACGACAATTACGAACAACAACAACAGAATGTGACAATTTAATCTCCCTTGACTAATCTCAGGCGAATAATCATAGTAATTGGTTCAGATCAATGTGGAAGGAAAACCCATTAATCTAACGCTTCGTATTAATTACAACCAACACATACTAGCTATACTTCACTGAGTCTAATCGAAGTTTGTCCTGAACGTAGCTATGTGAGGGATAAGTTCTCAATACAAAGTTTAGATCGAGACGTGTCGTATACCGACATAGTAGGTGTAGATTATGATGCATGCAGTTCTATAATAGTAACTAATAAGCTGCTTGTGTAAGTGCCAGTCTAAGCAAGTGCTACTTAATTGTTCTTATACGGCTGCTAAAGGTCTTAATAGGTGCCTGTGGCAGGGTCGATTCCCGCTAGGAAAAAATATGTTTTATGATATTATAATGTATGAGTAGTTTTTCCGGGTCTCGCCGTTTGTGTTTGTGTGTTAAAATGATTGTAATCGCACCCTCGACACAGGAGAGATAGAATGATCCTAGTATGGCGCAATACGCAAGAGATTCGCATATACTTTGGTTTTATTGGAAACAATATCAATCTCGCTGTCATTGTTTGCTAGTACTGATACTGATACTGCTAGCCTACATCATCCCACTGCTGGGCAAAGGCCTCTCCCCATGATTTCCAATTTTCACGATCCAGGGCCAAAGTGGACCACTGTTCATCGGTTTCATCGGTTCACTGTTCATTGTTTTCTAGTACGATCAAAAAAAGTAAAACAAAAAATACTTTTTTTATTCTTTTCATAAAGTTCTTCTTGCTTTTACTCATAAACGCCTTGCAATTTAATTTAGACTATAGAATGTCTAGATTCCTAGGCCAAAAAATGTAGACGCCGCCGCCGCGCCCCTTTGTTCGATTTCTACGTAAAACAAGTGAAAATCTCCAAGGAAACTATTTTGAATGTGTGCGTGGAGCTCATTCAAAATTAGAAAATAAAATTGCTTCACGAAAAACGTTACATTTTGTTTTTGAACACTGAATCTGGAACGAACTCCACGACCTCATCCCACCAGCCCCTTCTATCATCGCACATCTAGACGCACGGCAAATTACCATCCTTACCTCATTGCTATAGGTACCACCAATTCGCGCTAAGCGTTCCCAAACGTTTTTTTATGATACGGACAGCGAAGGAGTGGAACTCTCTGCCTGCGTCTGTGTTTCCGAACACATACAACCCTAATCTCTTCAAATTTAGAGTGAACAGGCTTCTTCTGGGTAAGCTCGCTCCATCGTCGACCTTGTTTTAGTCATTCCTGACCTAGACTAAGGTCAAGAGATAACCCATCTCACTTAAAAAAAATCTGATAGATTTTTTTAATTTAAACCTTGCAATATTCAAGTGTACAGAGCCATCAAACTCAGAACACAATGTTTTGCCCTCGCTATATGGCAGAACACTTCAAACATGTTCAAGTAAGATAGCACATACGTTGTTATATGATGTATAGTAAATAAAAATATTGACCCACAATCAACAGATATGGTCTGTTATACCTTCTAAGAATATCAGTATAATATTTACGCAGTCGGTGCAAGAAATCATTGATATATTTTTATTTACCAAGCACATGTTATACTTATCATAATATTTATTTTAAATAAATTCTTTTTTGACTCTCATATTATATGGAATGGCATTATTTTATGCATGTTCACAAATAATTGATGTACATGTACAAAAATTTTACCAATCGAACATTAACCTTCCACTATTGTGAATAGGTTGAAAATCGTTAAAACAAAATTGACAGATTGACGTAGTTGACAGTATTTTTTTTCTTTTTCCCCCCTTCATAAAATATTTTCCTTTGAGATGGTTTCATGGACTTTGCGTCTATTAGGACTTAATTTTATAAAGAAAATATAACTATAAAAAGTAATAAAATCAAAATTATTTATTTACATAAAGTAATTCAGAAATTCTATTTATCGTAATCATGACTCCAAAATGATTCAAGACATGTAATAATTATCTCTGTATGTTCATAATTAACAAGGTAATTCGAATAATTGCTGTCATATTCATGAGCCTTGTTTGACGCAAACAAATTAATAAGTAATACCATACGTTGTTGGAAGCTTAGATAATTGTATAGAAGGCGTAATTTGTGACAATAAAGCAAGTTATTATCTAAGACTTCCAAGTTTATGTTATTTAACAACGAAATTTGCGGTGGCGCTACTTGAAAAGGTAAATGTCAATCACATTACATTTTACACGTAGTTCCTTATTTTCCCGTATGTCAAGTTATACTGGACATGTAGCATTTGTAATACTTGTTGGGCCAGTGTAAATAACATAAATACATACATGTAAGTAGTCGAATCTAATAAATATTCAAAGAACAGTTTGCTGCCCATGTCTGATTGGTATCATCCTCTGCGCGACGCACTGCTCATACAACAAGTTGGTAGGTACGTTAGGTTATGCTCTTGTTATAATAATTAGCTCTTTGTTGAACGAAGGGCTAGGTCAACAGTTCAAGATATGGAGTTTTGCTACACGACATTATTCATTATTCTACGACTCATGTAAGATACCTTTCTCAACAATTTGATAAAACATGAACAAAAATAAACGAAAGTAACTGTTTCCGTCGTTTGGTTCTGTATTAAAGCCCGCCAAAATCCTTTATCATAGACAATCAATAACAAATAGTTTAGCCTCGGGCAGAAATAAAAAAAAACATTCTCCTTTGAATTTCGAACGTCGTGTCGTAAATCTCTTGGGCCCTTGGCTGTTTGCTGGATTCTATGATAGCACAAATTTCAATTTGTGCAGTTCCATTTTTTATAACAAAAGCCTGATATTACCTCACTACGGTCGGTCGTAAAAAGAATATAAAGACTGTTTGCTTTTCTTTAAGACTTTTTAGGACTTTCTTACATAATATTTAGGACATAATTTTGCATAAAAATGGGGCATAATGGCCGGTGACCAGCCAGAACAGCGGAAGTAAAAGAACTCCTTTGCATTTATTTTTATATAAAATGTCTACCATTTTGTTTTGCAAATAGAGAGCCCTCGAGCAGAGAATATGAAAAGGAGTACCTAGTTTATAAGAGCATGCATTGTGGAAAGGATGGTTACTTTTTTTTATAAAAATCTTGCGCCCGACATCTTTCTTTTACACATTGTCCTAATTGGTACTTAATTATATCATATTAATCAAAACTAGGGTGGAGGTTGGTTGTACCCAAGAAACACCCCTATCCATCCTTTCTGCGTTACTCCAGCGTGATATTATGTTTATAATTCATAAAAAAGTGTTAACCTCTAATTACTAGATACTAATTGTCTGAAAGCAACAAACTCTTATTGCAGACTATAAAAAAGAAAAAGTTCAAATACATACTTATTTTTATTCAAATTCATCTCTCCGTTTCTAATTGGCCAATACATCAACTGTGTATTGATAGGCACAGGCAGCAGTTCTTAATTGAAACCTAACAAAACTGTTCATTTGCTCCATGCTAATTGGCAATCAACGACGCATCACCCGCCATCACGGATATAACCATATTGGAATGCAAGGCAAATTCAACTGGCAATCATAAAAAAAGTTTATATTCGGGAAAGTAATATTGGAAATTGGCAAAACCCACTTTATGTACAAAAAGTAGAAGAAATAGTCGACATTCGTTCTGAAAAAATATTACTAATAATTATGTGTTTTAAATACTAAGTCACAATGGTCCTGGCACATGTCCTATTTCAAATCAGCACTAGAAAATTTCGTCCGAAAACATTTAAAAATTATACCGGACTACATTATGACTGCGGCATTGCACGAATGAAATTCGATGACTATACGAGTACCACGGGAACATCATGTTGAGATGAAAAAACATCCAGTTCACAGACTGTATATGGAGAGACAAATCAAATTGCATCAATCTGTCCAATTTTCCCAATAGAATGTGAATCTTGTATTTTTGTGATAATGTTGACAATATCAATAACAGAGAAATGTGCTGGCCTATATGGACGAAATTTCATCCAAATCCATTTAGTGGTTTAGTAGTTTTGCGAAAAAAAGTAACAACAAGAGTAGTAAGATTTTGCTCGCAGTTTTGCCCGTATTATAAAATATAATAATACACTTCTGGACACATCTATTGGCCCACCTTAGAGTTTAGGTTTCGATGGCCCCTACCGAAATATGATTGCTAGATTGAACGAAAACTGTTGATGCAGTTTTAAACCTGATACATTTTACCATCTTTTTAGATCGTATTGTTTTAAATTTGAATTCAGAATACCATACGACATGGAGCTACGCCTAACAAGTGGGATATGTGCCTTGTTAAAGGCAATTGGTTTTTGAATAAAAACATGTTTTATCAAATAAAGGTTTAATTTAATAACGCGTGTTGCCTCCATGGGCATCTACCACAGCTCTCATACGATTAGGCATAGAGTTTATCAACCGCTCTATGAAATTTTGAGGGATCATCTCCCATTCCTCTTCTATGGCAGTTTTAAACTCCTGCATCGTCAGGGCAACTGGCTGACGAGCCCTAACACGTCTTTTTAGCTCGTCCCACACGTGCTTAATGGGGTTCATGTCTGGGCTTCTGGCTGGCCAGCCCATAACTGTGATGTTCACATCCCGAAGATATTCCCTGACGATGCCGGCCGCATGGGCTCTTGCATTATCATGCATAAAAAGGAAATTTTGGCCCACATAGTCCGCGTATGGTATCACGTGAGGTTCCAAGCACTCACGAATGTACCTTTCAGCATTTAATGTTGGCAGCCGTGGTCCTGTAACAACCTCAAGTTGAGTTTTGCCGCTCGCGGATATACCGCCCCAGACAGTCCATGAGCCACCGCGATAAGCAACCCTCTCTTCAAAGCAGCATTGTGCGAAACGCTGTCCCTTACGTCGGTAGACCTTCTTCCTTCCATCATTGCCATGTAACACAATTTTAGACTCATCAGAAAAGAGTACACGGCTCCAATCGTGCTGTGTCCAATTTAGATGACTGCGTGCAAAATGAAGGCGCGCTGTTCGGTGGGCTCGCGTTAGTTTGGGCCCATTAGCTGGCTTGTGTGGTACCACATCGCGTTCTTTTAACCTTCTCCGAACAGTTCGAGCGCTCACAGATACTCCGTGGAAGTCGCAATGTTGGTTTTGTATCTCAATGGAAGTAAGGTGACGATTTCTCACGCTGGTCGTCACGATGAATCGATCCTGCCTTTCAGTTGTGACCCGAGATCGCGGCCTTCCTTGGCGACGAACAAAGCCGCCAGTCTCTAGGTACCTCCGATAAACATTTCTTGCCGCAGATCGACTTAAATTAAGTTGAGCACTCACTTTTCTTTGGCTGTGTCCGGCCTGAATAAGTGCCACAGCTTGGACGGCGACTTCAGGTGAAGTATCCATAGATTATTGATAGAACCTCACCTTAATGTTAAGAATAAGTAATGTTTGTTGCAAAACCAAAGGTATCAATTACTTTTTCAAGAATTAAATCCAAGTAAACCAATAAAACCAAGTTTTCTTAGTATTCGATTGTTTGTTAACAACAAACAGGCTCCAAATTGTTTTTTGTTTCTTTAAATTCTGTGTTCGAAATTCAAAAAAAGACTATTGAATGAAATTGTGAATGTGCCAGGTTCAAAACTGCATAAAAACTTTTTGCTCGACCTAATATAAAATTTTTGCTAGGACCAAACGAAACTGAAAATACAAGGTGGGCCAATAGATGTGTCCAGAAGTGTATACAGGGTGTAAGGGACAGCCCTTCACAAACTTTCAGGGTTTGCTCAGTAGACGGAACTGAACAATCTTCCACATTTTTTTTAGGCAATGAAAAAAAAAACAGCCTCACCATAGAAAATTATAAATTTGATTGGACAGTTTGTATGGAGAAGCAGATTTTTTTTCTCATTTCCTGAAATAAAAAAATGTAGCAGTTTCGTCTACTGAGCAAGCCCTGTACACCCAGTAATACTTGCCTCAAATTGTATGGATGATGACTACACTGTTAATTGTATCATAGCACAGTGATCATAGTAACTATGTAAATAAAGACATACATATTATAAACCCATGTTCACCTGTGTTAACAATCACTTAGTTCCATGTGGCAGCTGTTTACATCCCACGGCGGCTCATGTTTGAGTTGGGGAAAAGTGCTACGAAACTAATTGTTACTCTGTTACCCTACAGGGCGAGTACTGGAGGGAACAAAGTTTCTTACAAAACACATTGTGTAGAAAGTAATACTTATAAAAATTGTCTGAAGGGTAAACTTCAGAGAAATCTCAACCCTTTTGTTATTGATATCGATACTAAAGGGGATGAGTTTCCTCTGAAGCTGGCTCTACTAATGAGTTTAGTTTTTATGAAGGAAGAACTTAATTAAAAAACGTTTCTTTTAATTATTCGAGACCTCTCTCTACATTTGTAAAAATTACTCGTGTCATGAAACAAAAATCTACAAGCTACACAACACAAATGATGGAATTTAGAAACGAACGTGCCCCCTTTTGTTTTTTTTTTTTTCAAAATTCCATTTCCAAAATTATGCGTAGAAATTTCCCAACATTATTAGGTTTGACTTGCATCTGCAATAAATGGAGCGACTGCCTATCTGATCTTCATACAATAAATTTTATACAACATCACCAACGTAATATTTTGTATGATAAAAATAACCTTCGAAGCTTCTATCTCATAATTAATATCGAAAAAAACAGTAGCTGATTACGATATGTTTTAATTAAAGTAAAACAAAACGGTCATTAAAACTGATTTTGTTCCAATTTGATGTTAATTATTATTATTATGAACACACGATACCATCATTAACTACGTTTTTCTCTTAATTATACGTTAATAAGCTTCGCATAATTGATTGAAAACAGTAATTATTGACTATTAAAAATAGAAAAAATATATTTCCTAGCTGTTAAAAATAACGAACATAATCAGTGTTATTCGATAGATTAAAAAATATATTATCAATATTTTTTGGTACCTGTGAAAGTTACTCCTACATTGTTATGTACTCAACATTTAGTATTTTTTTTTATGTAGGTACCTACTTACTATGTACTACTTTAAGTATTTTAGGAGTTATTCTCAGTTCTTTTTTCTTAATATTTAGAAAACTTTGGAAAGTTTTTGAAAAGCCGTCGAAGTTTTACTTCGCAATAAAGTCATTTGCATGTATTTAGGTCTCTTGAATTCAAAGACATTATATTGTACATACCCTTTCTACCGATCAAAAAACTAAAATGGCCGCCATTCGCGAGGTCTTGGACTGGAATATTTTTTTAAGAGTTTAGTCGATGAAAATGAGTCTATAATATTTCAAATATCGGTAGTTCGAAACCAAACACACTGTATAATTTATATTTTCATTTTCACAGCTGTAACTATTTTGAAACCTATTGCAATAAATGGGAGTTCACGTAGGCGAAAAACCGATCTATTTATCGACCTACGCGGTCGAAACCGTTACCGATTAAACCTTTTTTTTTAAGGTTACAAACAATTTTTCTTTTTCACTTTGCACCTGAGAAAAGTTTGTTCGGCCAAGGTGATTATTAAATTATACCTAAACATACTATGTAACAAATGACCTAATCTTTCTGACATTTCTAGATAATTTACATCTCCGTGTCAGTTAGACACAGCTGCGTGTCCTGCGCCCGAGTGCGCGCAGCAGTAACCACTGCAGAGGCCTTACCACGAGCTCTTAACGTGATCCATTTTAAGCGGTGGGTAAGAGACAGAGCTATACAAGTCGTCTAACGCCATCTCTTTCCCACAGCCTAGACTGGATCGCGTTAAGAGTTCATGGTAGGCCACCTGATCGCATGCGCTTGCGCAGCGTGGCCTTAGCACACATACTGACCGCCTGTTTGTCATCATTACACATCATTTCATTCGCAAACATGCCTGTTTCTATGTTTGCTTATAATTTGCAGAGTATACAAATATAACGGTAAATGATTATGTTTGAAATCATTGGCTAACAATGAATGGAGTTATATCAAAAAGTGCAGAAGGTAGTATTTATTTATTTAACTATTTATGTACACACAAAATACAGCACAGGATAATTACAACAAAGAATTCAGTACAAGGGTACTGCTTATTTCTATTTAAATTTCTGCCAGCAGACCCGCGAAAGGAGAAATGAAAAAGTAATGTAGACTTATAGTGTGTGGTATTAGTCCTTACTTATGGATTTTCGACACATTTAACTGAATCAGCAGGTTTAATATGCGTTGAAATTGACCGAGATCTAATCTAAAACTTACCAAAGAATTGTGTCATTATTGCCATAGATTTACCTACTAAAGAACAACACTGAATATTCACAGTGAGTGAGAACTATAAAATGTGAATGTCTTGTTCTGATTGAAAAAAAAAAACCTATTGGGCCAGCCATACGCGATCTAATTTACCGTCAAGTTACCGCTTCTAGCGCGCTTTAAACTTGACAGCTCACTTGAAGGTACTACGACATTCATAACTTATGTATGTTTATGACATTATTTAACAAACGTTTTAACATACTGCCAAAATAAGTCTAGCTTTTATAAATTCTTCAAACAACGCTACTTAATTTGGCATGACTCACTCACAGACTGTCAAATATTGTGACAAGGCAAATACTATTATGTAATATTATGCTAAACTTTTTGCATTATTAAAATTTTATTCAAATCATTTGACATTTTATGTACTTATTCAAAGACCTATGAATCATCGAATAATAAGTCTTTATTTGCAAAACTAATAAGAAGTTCATTGACTCCTTTTGGATAGGAAACTTAATTAATATATTCAGTCTTTATTATATACCAGCAAACAATCACTCCACATCTCTCATATTCCATATGAAGTAATCGTTTAATAGGAATATGAAAGTACGCCGAAGTCATTTTATACAAACTTTCAATTCTTTATTTTTCCTTTCGCATAAGATATTATACACCACCTTTTTACACAACTATAAACATAACTAATTCTATGGTAACAACAGCGGTCTTCTCGTTAATAGCGATATCGTCCAGACAATCTTTGGATGGTTTTACCTTACCTAGATCTAAAATTAGTAGTACATACTAGCATAAAAGATTCAACTAGAAAATATTTCTGAAACTTATTGTTACAGCGAAATTGGCCTGAATTTTTTATTTATATTTAAACGACGTTATATAAACGGCTTAACTGTAAGAACTACAAACAGCTTTTCATATTATATAATTCGCTATATTTCGAAATCACGATGGCGTTGTGCTCGGGTCCTAATTACCGAACCTGTGATAAATTATCTCGCACGTGTCGTTAATTACAATTGTTTTGAGAATAACCATCGTTACGTTTTGCTTTCATTCATCGCGCCTATTTTACCAAAAGGGTAAGACAGGGGTGAATATTATAGAGCCTACTCCAACATTTCGCCAGTAATTTAGAAATCTCACGTTATTACTTTTCCTACATTAAAATAAAGAAAGCCTTTTATTTTTTGCTGATAAACTACAGAAAACAATCTAACAAAACATATAGAGCTCGTGGTAAGGCCCCAGATCAACGAATTAAAGATTTTTTGAAACTGAGTCATAACAGCGGAATTGTTTTGCAGAAGCTCCGATTCATTCTATGTTAATCATCTTTTTATCGTGCACATCTTTGAATTGAGGTGTTATTACTATTGTAATCAAACAGTTAATCTCAACTGAGCAAAAACCGCACGCTTACGAAAACACGAGCAATTTATTTGCGAACTCTATTCTGCATGTTGCACACGTTAATTTGTTCATTTTTGTACTAATTGTATGATAAATTACAATGATTTGATCGACTCACACTGCAAAGCGGTTACCTCTACACTCATTTAGTTGAAAAACAATGAATACTGTGTAATGACATAATAAAACCGCTTAATAGTGCCGTGTGTGTGTGGGTGTTGTCTATTGCAGCGGATAGGGTTGCCCACTCTTTAAAAAATGTGGCCTAATAGTGTACACATTTAAAAAAACGTAGGTTTAATAACAGCTGTTATTTTTCATAAATACATATCAATTTTATCCTTTTTTAAACTCAGGATGTGACCACGGTGAAAAATAAAGTTTATGATGAAATGGCAGAAATTAATTCAAATTAATCAAAGTCAATATAAATATTTTTAGCGTACTCTATTGCTTCGTCAAATTGTAAAGTGCCTTCGTGTACTGAAAATAGGGCCCAATACCGCGTATTAAATAAGTACGGTTGACAACCCTACCTTTAGGTCCCATTATGTCAATAAAATAATTACTTGTTCCACGAACAGGCGATACGATCCACATCTCGATGTAATCGGTCAGCTTTTCCTGTCACGCTCCCGGTAATCGTACACAATTAACATCTAGTTGCACGTTTTTTTTCTATACCTCGCTCAGATTTATTCACATTGATAAAACTTGAATGTCAATGTCAAACACACTTTTTTAACTATCCAGTTATTTGGCTATGGAAACAGAGTTATAGAGTTGTTACTGTCAACCTCAATTTGAATCAAGAATATTATCACTGCAATTGCTGTGATTGCGCTTAAAGACTGAATCACGATTGTTATGCGCAGTCACATAATTTTCTGACAATGCTTCATTCAAATGTCAGAAAATATCGGTCATGAACACATCAACAAACACTTTAATTAACCCTGCGGCAATTTTCCTTGTTTTTTTTTTTACCTGAAGATCTTCTTTAAGTAATAAAAATCAAATTACAACCAAATCCAATTCACACAGATTCGATAACATGTATAATATAAATCACTTTTATTAACACTTAATTAAAATGTTGGTCAGCGCGGCGCCTGCGCCACAAACACAACACCAGAGAAAAAAATAAAAAGGCCAAGTTCATTAGTTGCATTCGCACGGTGGCCTACAGGTATGCAAAAATATAAGAAAAACAAAAAGCAAAAATGTGGCTAATTTACATAAAATTCCTTTGAGCTGAGTTATCTTAATGCTGGGTTCTCCGGCGTGGCTCGAGGTGTCAGATTGAGTGTGTTGTGAAATATGTGGCGCGCCTGACAAGGGTTTGTTTTAATTTAATTCAAAGGATAAACCGCCGCCGCCATTGCTCGAGCATCCTATCTTATTTAAATCGTTCGCAGATAATGACAAGTGATAATTCACGCGCGAACTTGGCTCCCTCCGATGCCGTCGTATCGGGGGCAATATGAGAACTAATTATTTTTGCAATAATGTAGAAGATACCTTTGTTAGGTTGATCCCAAATTGAATACAGTTGTCAGTAACTAAGAAGAAAGACTTTAAATGTTATTAGTAGTAATACTGAGTGAACTGATATTTTTTTAGAATTAATTTACAACAACGAAAAGAACAACACATGCTTGTACAAAACATTAAAACAAATAAAACAACTCAATGTCCTCAGAGTATCGTCACACAAAATTTTATTACACATACAAGTGCCTATGTACCTCTATGTAAGTACACAACAATAAAATTTAAACGAACTTAAACAGTGGACGTAATAAAGACCGGTGTAAAATTTAATGCCACCGTTATTTCGTAGTCTGAAACATTTAGAAAGAAGGTATCATGACAGTCATGAAGACGGGGGCATTGCCCCCCCGTCCTGTGAACCCTAAAATGCCCTTCACTTGCCCTAAACAAACCCCACTCACATATTTATATAGGTAACTAAATCATGTCTGGGCAAGAAATTACCTTTGGTAAATATACGAGAACTGGCCTGTGATTGCTTACGTCAACTTCTGTGAGAATTATTTTATTACATTTACATATTTGACGGATTCGAGGACGACCGAAAAGTTTGCTTTTGGAACAAAGACTTTGGTACAAATATAATGAGGTCATAGAAGTTGAACATCACAAAAGGATTCGAGAAGCCTACTAAAATATATGGTATACAGGCTACAATGAGGTATACGAGTAACAACATTATAACGTTCAACATTTTCGTCAAAGCTATTACGCCTCTACCTGTTAATTTAATTCTATATTTTACGCCCCGCAGTGCAATAAGCTGCTAATAAACACCTCTTAACCATTTATGGGAACTTGTAATTATCAAATACTCGTAAAGACTGTAATGACCTGCCAATTGGTGTTCCCCACACCCACCCATTCGTTGCCAAGTGGAAACTGATAGTCCAGGTCAAAAATTAGGCTCATAAAATTTTCCAATCTCAAAAATCGAGTATTTTTAATTGTCTATTATCAAGAAAAAATCTGTAGAGGTTTCAAAATGAAGTTATTAACATAAAGAGATTGCTCGAATGATCTCAGGGGTTTAATACTTTAATTATTATCGCAGTGGGTGAGATGATTAAGTCGAATTACTGAGGCCGATGCACTGTCGTGGGTGGTACTAATAAGTGCTGATGAGTGCATCTAATGTGCATTAAACATCATGTGACTAAAAGATGAAGACATCTTTTAAAGTCACATCAGGCTTCCAACGTTTCGGGTTCATTTCCAATCGGAATCGACGCGGGTGTTACGCTAATTGGTTGTATTTCAAAAATGGAATATCTATGATACGAAACAAATGACATCTCATTTAAAAAATTCAGTTTTTTACGAAACAAATGACGTTTCATTTTATTGAAACTGTTATGTTTGCAGTATTGTAAACCAATTTTTGAATATAAGGCGTATTGAACATTTTTTTTATGAATTTTCTTGATTGCTTTCGACATTAAAATGGTCTTATTTAAAACTTTTACGTAAACGGTTTGGAATTCCTAGTGAAATACAAAGTCTTAAAATACTAAAGTACTATGTACGTAAGTACTTGAATATTCATAAATAAAGGGACTGAATATTTATTCTATAGGTACCTAAGTAACAAGTTACTCAAAACTCGATTTAAAGCTTATTCAAATTTTAAAATAACTTAAATGTATTCAAATAAATACCTTTCAAACTTAACTGAGAAGGTTACGTCATTCTAGATGTTAGAACTATATAATTTAGCTATATCAAAAACCGATAAAATGTCAAACATTAACTAAGTACAAAAAAAAACATTTGACTCAACTGAAAATATTGCCAAAAAATAATCAATCATTAACTCACTATTTCGACATGAAATTCTATGGTACGGTGGTATGGTATGGTGTTAGGCTTTTAGGAACTAATTTTGTCCATCAAATTACAGGAATCCCTTTTTTCATGAAAACTCGTGTCGGCCTCTGAAAGTTTTGCAGAAAATTCCACATACCTTGTTTTGTGAACCTGTCTTGTATCTCGCAACTATCGGAGACGAACAACTTTTTCAAGATAAAAGCTTGACACTTCACGAAGTCCCGATGTCCCGTTGACACCTCAACAACTAAACAAGTGCGAAATCCAACTAATATTATAAACGTGAAAGTGTGTTTGGATAGATGAATGTTTGTTCCTCTTTCACTCAAAACCACTGAACGAATTTGGGTGAAATTCGGTACCCAGATAGTTTATAACCTGGATTAACAAGGATCCATAGGATAATTTTTAGGTTGTAGCGAGTGAAACCGCTGTATTATCATAATTATAACTAATTACAATGTATCCCTGACCGCTACATTTGTTTTAACATCTTCACAGCTTCCGCTGTAACGTCTCATTAGTTAGACCTACTTGGTGTATAGCTAACTGTATAAATAAATACAGACTTGTATAATTATACAGCACACTAGCACAGATATACATTATAAAGACTAGTAGTTAAAAGCAAACGGTGTTTCTATTTGTAAGCAATAATTATAATATAGAGGGAATCATTTATTTATTGCCAGCTGTCATCATAAAATCATAAATAGCAAACAGTTTAAAAACTGCCATAAACAGAAGGCCTCACCGCTTTGAAGAATAAATAGCGGAAAATTGTCATGATCACCAGGAAAAACACGTAATTGATGATAAAACACTGGAAAATGGGGGAACTCGCCCCCCTGACACCTTTTATAACATTACGCCAAGAAAGAGGGTGACTTATTCTTTGCACAGACAGAATTGCTCCAGTGAAATTAATAAAATCAGTGTTTTACGCGACGACCGGCGCATGGTAATGAGAGCCTCCCTCCAACCCTCGTCCATCGTTCTCCTGCCTACTTGTCTTAGGGCAGCACGTAAACTTGCCGACTTTAAGACTTCCCTGAAAGGCAATTTATTTAAACTTCAGATGAAGAAAGGTTTGAAAAGAACTGTTTTTGTTCAACGGAGTTAATAAACATTAAATTATTTGTTAAAAGATGTAAATTATCCTCAACCGAGAGTTGCTTAGATAACGTTTAAATGTTCGCATAAAATACGTTCGTAAAACTTATTGGTCTAAGATTTATAGTGCTGTTCAGTTTGGGATGGTCGCATGATTATATAGTGGCAATATATTTGTATGCTCTATACAATCTCATCAAATTTGCTACTCCTTGTGCTATTAAACGCTGCGACTTTAGATAGATATACGAAGGAACATGATGCAACAACCAACGTCCAAGGTGGGCCTCGCTATAAAACTAACGGCGATAAGAGAGGCGATTTAGAAAATAAAAATACCATTTTATTATCATATTATCTCAAATATCACAATGACCACAATAGAATAACAATATTATATTATTATGTGTAAGATCACTCAACATGTTTATAAATCGATAGTTTTAGATCGATGGCACGAATCTCAAATTAAGAGTGGGTGTTACTATTGTGGATTATTTTACAATAATATCTTTTAACAATTCACATATATCCGTGAGCGAAGGAGTGCCGATTACAACAATAAATATAAATGTAACTATACAGGCAACAATGTTGATTAAGCAACTATTTCCTAACGAGAAATACTAACGTTTCGCTCGAACAGTTTTCTCTGGAAAACGATAATTGTTAAACAAACTTTCATAGATGAGAATCTTATAATAAAATCTGTTCATAGAAATAATATTAACAATTCAATAGAATGATATTGAAATGTTAACATGAATAGCAAAATAGAATTAAAGAATTTAATGGTATAATTAGTTTTCCATAGGAAGTACACCGAAAACAAAATGTCTGTATGGAGTTGATCACTCAATACTTCTAACTTTAACGTTAACATAAAATAAACTTTTAAATTATCAATTAAATAAAGTAATTTTATTTTATTATTAATTTTTGCCTATTATTCTCACATTATTATATGTTTTATTGTTTTACGTTATCTTTAATTTAGACATTCTGTTGGTCTCAAAATGAACCAGCCGATACTTGTCCTACCCCTATATCTTAATTTCTCAATACTTACATCCTCATCTTGCCTAAATATCGTAGAATAACTCTCATTGCCAATAAACCCACAAAAGTCCCGTACAACGTTCAAGAAAGTCTGTACAGCTGCGCAATATAGCCAAGCCAACAAGGCATCTTCATAATATTTCCTAAGCTTACCTACGGTCGCTAAAATAATAGCGCCAGTAAAATTTCAGCGGTCTGTAGCACTTAAATGGCGGTGAGTGCCGGAGTGCGGACGGATGGACGGTAGAATGATGGCCACTGAGTCATCACGACCTCACAGTTTCAAGTCATCAGATCATTGGTCACCGACCCTGTCTGACGAAATGTGATTCATTAGAACATAGACAAGTTTTATTGCAAATGACTACGTTAGACGCAAATAAAAAGATGTAAAGCATCCGGTTTTTTTATAAAAAATACACTGTTCAAGCAACTTTTTATAGTTCATTGAGCTTTTTTTAGTAGTGCATTAAATGTGCCAACAAAAAAGTTAATACGATACATTCAGTTTTATGCTTTTTTTCTCTACTCACAATTTCACGCTACAGTGACAGTTACAATTTCATACATATCGATTTAATACATCAACGCCAACTCAGTTCATAAATAACGTATAAAATAAATAGTTTGACATTATTACAGTGTAGGTAAGGAACATAAATAACCCTAAAATGCGCCGCGCGGCTTGCGTGTCGAATGTGCCGCGGTCGGCAACACGGCGGCGGCGTGCCGCTACTAACCCATATCGCAAGAAACGGATTTATGAATAACTAGCTCCTTCCTGCGCCGTCGCTCGCATTAACTAGTTGACTATGAAGCTATGACGAGGGTGACCTTCCTTCATGCCTATTATGTAACTCGAATTATTATGGGCAGTCACGGCTATCAGACATCAGATAGCATTTTATGCGACATCAAAATAAAGCCTAATTTGATGCACAAAAGCGTTTTTGTTCTATCAAAACATGTGCGTTTCCTTCATTACAAAATACCGACAACGCAATTATGGCACGCGACACAGTTTTCCAAAAAAACTGCAGCATTAAACTCATCTAACCCGGTTCCACGTTCATTTATGTAAAAGCTTAACAGCTAAACAGCCATTATTATAGTTTCCGCGATAAAAAGTTATTATTAATGTACATATAGAGTTATTGCGATGCTCGCTCGTCATATCAGCCACAAAGGAACGTGGAAGCGTTATGGCAAACTCGTAAAGCCGTGCAGAAAAGTGCTTTTTAATATTAGGTAAACATTCTCAAAAATTTAAGAAGGAATATCTTTCGAACTTGTGCAAAAGTGAGAGCAATTGAAACGCAACTACTTCTCCAGATTACTTTGAGAGTCAAACTCAACATAATGCGGTGCTTGTGAAAAGCAGTTAAGGGGTTAATAAAAAGTGACTTAAAAAGCTGAGCTTTTTATTCGTTTTCCTAGTGAGTGCAAACACAAATGCGAAATGTTTAGCCATTGTAACGAACCAACCCTGCGAATGCAGATGAGTTCACAGCGGGTTCAACACTCGCGATGGTGACATTAATTTGGTAACTTTCGAACTAAGTATATTTGTGAAACAAAGTAGTCAATTAAATCAATACAGTTGATGTATTTCTGACCGTAATCAAATTTACATGGCAACGGAAAGACCAAACTTGGTAAAGTTATTATTAAACCCTAACTATGTATGTAAATATAAGCACTATGAGCTACTTTTCACGTATCCCTATAATCCTTGCTAAAGTACACACTTCTTTCATTAGAATCTCATTAGTGTGTAACAGGCTCTAGTAGAAGATAGATAATATAAAGGCTCTAATAGAAGATAGATAGTATAATATGTAGTTTTCCTTAAATCTCGGAAATCCTTACAAGAAATGAGCTTCGAGGAAAATCTTATAAGGCGGTAGTCACATTAGGGAATGACTTACTCATCGTTACGTGTCGGTGGCACGCGTGTTGTGTAGATGTGGCCTTGCCTTAAATCATACAGGCCGAAGTAGCATGTCCACATGATTGGACTATTATTCGTGGGACGACAAGGAAATGCGGCCGTCGACTTGATGGTTTTATTATTGTGCTGGCAAAGGCATTTCTTTTTCAATGTTGCTAGACTTTTTCCTTCAGACGTCTATATGGCGGGGTGCTAATACAGGAAACCTCCACGTACGCCCGTGTACTGGAGATCCCTCTCGGATACATCCGCGGGGAAGACCAGTTTTTCAGGCTGGTGCACCCTGGGATGCGGGCAAAAACTCTTCCTTAGGCACCGTGTGCCTAAGGGGTCTCTTTGCCCGTATGCAAATAGCCTGTCGTGTGGACGCTCCAACGCGTGTCCGTCAAAAAGACGTCTATATGGCCAAAATTAAATCATGGAGTACATTCGCAAACATGAAATGAATGATTTTAACAAGACCCTAGATAGGTTTTCAATTCATAATTATCAGTTAAAACTCCACAATTCGAAGTTATTTGTGAACTTCACATACTCGTAACATACGAGGGAAGACATTCATCTTTTCGAAGCGACTCACACAGAATTCTGAACAAGCAAAATGTCAACGTTTAAGACTCGGGAGCCAGTGAAGTTACAAAATACATTTGTTAGAGGACAGTGCAGTCAGTGACATCAATTGTTGTATGGATATTGTATGAATGCTGTATGAAAGGTCACCGGGGGAATGCAACACAATACAAATTTTGCAACTCGCTGCACGTACAATCTGCCACTGAAGTTTATCACAGTACTTACGGAATACTGAATTGAATAATGATAATTCCAAGTTAGATAGTGATAAACTTTATCTGTGGGCTTTATCTTATCAAGTTGCGAATAAGTACCGGTTAATACTATTATTAGACACTCGAAGTTGGATTAAGTTAATTTCAATATAAAGTGCATGCTAATGCTAAGTTCAATTAAAGGTTTTTGCATTCCATCGTACAGATACTCACTTTGTATTTATGTATGTATCTTTCCTACTTTGGTGCCTTCAACTTTAATTTTCAGAAGCGCGAAATTCGATTTTAAAATTGAAATTGAAAATACTCGTTGCCTATTATAATATTATTTTAATGTGTTAAAGGTTAATTTAAATCTTTGAGAAAAACTGATTGTGCTTTTCGCCAAAAATACATGCACTTTTTTATTACAAAATATGCATATTTAAAACACGTTGTATATAATATACTTTTTCAAAAATGTTTTTTTCCTTATTATTGTTAAAAAACAAAAAAAAGTTGTTTGATTTTCTTGCGCCTGTGATACAGGATTATTCTAGTAGGTACAGGCATCTAACATTGTAAGATCTATATAATTTAATCAAGGCCAATTTTGTATTTTATTGATACCAATTTTCAGTTTAAATAAAGATTTTATTTATATTTTTATTATTTTCTACTTCAATACCTCTGAGAATTGCGCGAAATTTGGTCATGTTTGCCCCATAAGCATGAAAACACAAACTTTATTTCAATTTATAACTACATACTACCTAGAATTCAAATCAATCAAATCACACATACTTAACCACGTAAGCCTCTTTGTTATAACTTGTGCGACACGATTACTGTATTTATTATTAATTAAAACATTGTAGGCGATACAATTCAATGCCAGCAGTACATTGTAGGTTATACTAACAAAGTCATTGTTTCAAAACACGGTGACTATTCAATGAATACTAAAACAGGCGATAATATGGATTAGAAACAACTGTATCAGCTGATGACGCACTTCAATAGCAGATCGGATTACACGTCCAATTAGATTAATTTAAAACTTTAACACGAGCCTCGCAGAGGTAACTTACTGTTTAAAACATTTTATTCTGCCACATTACGTCACGTTAGGCTGTGACCATAGAGAAAAACTGATTACATCACAAAAACAGGTCCAGTTGAAAACCAGCGTCGAGCACCAGTTGCTCGACATTATGCTGAACTGGGGCCTATTTGGCGCAGCCATGGGACACACATCAAGTATTTGTTTTTGAATTGAACTCCCTTTTATTATATTTTTGTCTTTAGTTTAAGTTTCCATTTTTCTGTTTCTTTTGTTTATTTTGTTGTGTGTTTGACGTGGTTTTTGTGCCAAATAAACGTTTTTTCTTTCTTTCTTTCTTTCTATTAGCAGACCTCTTTTAATAAATAATGGAGATCAATCATGGGACATAAAAAAACAAAATCCTCTACATCTCTACAATAGTTTTATAAATGCGAAAGTATGTTTGTTTGTATGTATAATCCGTTTTCACGTCAAAAATGGTATATTTCTTTTAAATTTTGAGATGGGATGAGACTTAAACAATTATTTAGGGGAAGCGAGAAAAGCCGCAGGCAACAGCTAGCCAATTAATTACGACAAAAATAAGAATTGCCTTTTTAATAAGCCATCAAAACATAATAGATGTCCTACCACATTATGAAATCATTGATGACTGTTCATTACATTACCATGATGACTACAATGGCAATGGGTAGAGTAATAGGTACTTAACACGTGTTTAAAATGGCGATTGTCTACTAATAACATAATCAGACTGTTGCCAATCCCGTTTTCAGGCTTTAAGTCGACATAATTATACCTAAGTTATTGAGGGCATTTTTTTCTATCTTCACAAAATTTGAGTCTTACGAATAAAAAATAGTTTACAAGCGGCTTCTCTCATTTCTTCAAGTTCTGTGCAGAAAAGAAGAACCCAACACCGGGCTCCAGAGCACGATCTATCTTTGTAACAAAATTTAACAATATCGGTTTAACGATTTCGGTGTGAAAGCGTACCTAACAAACATACATAAGAAACCAATTTTTGCATTTATATCATCATTATTTATTCTTTAAATCTCTCATAAATACAAAAAAATTACTTATTTTCCGATTTCATCCCATCATTTTCCCATTTTTGCGGCAGAACCCAGTCTCCTAGCTTTTCTTTTCTCATCATATTTGTTGACGTCACAACGCTTTCCTATCTGATCTCCCTCGAGTCAATACTCATTGTGCGGAACCTATTGTGTGTCCATTCCTTCGAGAAAACTCTCTAGAATAGAATTTTATATGACAAGCAATTTTTAAACGAAAAAATTACAATTTTCTTTACTTCTTTTTTCAATTCGAATTAAGGTGTGCGTCCACAGATCGGCATCGCACGTATCAGACGTATCGTACATAACGGATTTTAGTTTGCCTTGTATGAATACTCATACAACTGCGTCCACTGATCCGCATCGTACGGACTCATCGGCAATGTCTTAATGCGATGCGTACCGATGACGTCATACGGAATGCCGATTAGTGGAAGCGATGAAGGTGGCATCGGCAATCCGATTGCTGATACTCGCGTCGGCAATCCGATCGCTGCCGACACAGGAATCCGTTTGATGCGATGCGTCCGATACGTACGATGCGGACCTGTGGACGCTTACCATTAGGTGCCTATAAGTACTCACAACGAGTGTACAGCCACCTATCACTTATGCTATTCACTATGATATAAGACTCTACGACGAGGTCGTCGACGAGCTTGTAATGGATTTTCTTTATGCTCCATAGCAGCGGTCGGCAACTCGCTACCCACAAACTTCTTCCTTGCGTCCCGTGATTGCTTCGTAAACTGAAGATATTCTTTTATAAATAAGGAGTTTGTAAGGCGACAATATTTTGCCACTTTTTGACCCTTGCCTAAAAAATGGTTACCGACCGCTGCTCTATAAATACAAATCGTAGTTCCAGTGCTGTCGCTCTGAAGAATACAGATTTATGAACCTAGCGTTTCTGTTGTTATCGTCATCAGCTTATAATGTTCCCACTGCTGGGTCTGCTGGGACACAGGCATCCACTCTGTGAGTCCCTTTCATGAGCCATAATCCACCACACGGGCCTAGTGCGGATTGGTGGATGTCACATGTCTTCGAATTTTGGTTCTAGGACATGCCGGTTTACCTCACCGATGTTTTCCTTCACCGTTTTGCAGTGGTGATTAAATAAATTACACAAAGTAATGCGCCTGGCGGGGTTCGAACCCACGACCTACAACTTATAAGTCGGGACCGATACCACTGGGCCACCACTGCTCCGTGTTCTCCTAAAGCTTAATAGCACATACCTATTTGGAGTTTTCCTACTTTTCTTTAAAGTATATTTGGATGTTTTAAGAAGTCACAATAAATAGATATTACAGACGGTTTCCTGTGACGACTTCAAAGCAGTTCAGAGCTAGGTTTTGGCGATGTTCCATCACTCGCGACCTACTCTCGCAAAAGGTCAGTGCGACTCGACACTCGAGTGTGATGAGTTCCGGAGTATTAACACGACGTGCGCTTAACGTACCTACAGATTTATTTTATGTTATTTATTACGGTATGCCTGAATTGAGAGCTAAAACAAGCTCTTTGTTACAGCAACTACATAACAATCATCATCTCAGCCGTAGGACGTCCACTGCTGAACATAGGCCTCCCCTTTTGATCTCCACACATACCGGTTGGAAGCGACCTGCATCCAGCGTCTTCCGGCGACCTAACAATACAGGCTACCTATTGTATTGTTTGAAATAGTATCAAAAAATTTGGTCACATTAGATAATTTCATGAAACAGAATCACAAAATCTGTGTAAACATGTACTTTTTTTGCTCAACGCCAGCAAATAACTAACCTCAAAATGGTTCTAACGTTAGAAAGCATACCGACGGCAGATTTCAGTGCGTTTGTAGCCCCAAAGTTGGTTCTTTTATCATGGATGCATTTACAAAAGTTTAAATTTAGAAACACAAACCACCAGACCCAGTACAATACAAATATCCAACTCAATGCGGCCCCTAGCCCTACCTGTCTAAATGGTCTTACAACATCTCTTGGGCGCTCCCTCACCGCGAGCATTCACCTGTAATGTAACGTTACAGATTCGAACATTCGAAGACAATAGAGCATCAAATTGCGCACTTATAAGTTACATTACAGGTGAGGATCCACAGGAGTCCGGTGAGGGAGCGCCTTAAATTGCATTTCCGAACGGAACTTTGGACTTCAACTTAAAATTCGTAAAGCACTCACTATTTGCTCAGTTATAAATGACATGATAATTCAACCGGCCACTAATTTGATTAAATTATAAATTAGACTATCTCTGATATGCCTCCATAAAGTGCAAATTGGATCTAATCGATAAATAGGCGTTACGGTAGATAGAACCAGATATTTCTATTACAGTGCAAATTAATACGTTGAATACTAGTCTGACAAGATGTCGAAACTGGGAAATTTCGTAACTTTACATACCTTAGCCCCCCCCCCCCCCTTATTGCACATGACGGGGCCCCCCTCTAGAGGGCCAAAGCCCGCCGGGGTCGCGGCACTTATCTCAATTCGGCAATACAGGCATGTATTGCCGAAATTCTCATAAAAATAATCACCTTAGTACCTTGCACCTACAGTGGGTGGCACCAATCACTTCACCAGATTATTAGTAGCTCGCCCACAATTTTCATAATAAATAAACATCTTATTAACGCCAACCGAAAGTTGACCTCACTAAATGAAGCCCATACTAAGTAATCTGACCGTACAAGGCGTGCGTAGGCGCAGTCACGTGGGTGTCTGAATGCGGCACTCCGCACTAGTAAGCCCCGTATCACGATACATTCGACAGGTATCGCGTTGTCATAAAAAGCTTTCGCGTTTTCCAATCATAAAGATATTGTTGTACAACTTGCTTAGACGGATATATATAAATTGACGCCTGTTTCTTAAAGTGGTATGAAACTACAGAACTTCCGTTACGATCTTTACAAACAAATTTTTAATCATAAGTAGACAGATAATCAATTTATTTGGTGCAATAACAAACACGAAAATATTAGTAAAAAAAAAAAATACTACTCTGTACAATTTACTGTATCAACGCATATTTTTTGTCCATAATTTTGACTTCAGGACAAAAATATGGTTTGGTTTATGAAAAGTTCAAGACTTTTTATCTCTTCAATGGCTTATATTTTATTTTGCAGCCAAAATCGAAGTTTTACACATATATTATAGATTTAAATCATGCAAAAATATGTTCGATATTTTAACAGAAAGTAATATTTCTCAGACTGACATTTCCAGGGTTGCTACATAAAGTTTGATTATTCAGCGATAATAATCAATTGCGCCAAAACTTTAATGTATTCAGATACTAATTGAGACTGGATAAGTGGGCGGTACTGCTTACCTAACCAAGTCAATACAAGCGAGATATAACAAGTGATCAGCTGTCGGATATCCCAATACTTTAACCATGCAATTCGGATAGGTATTTCAAATCAACCAACAGATTTATTCCAACAGAAATGGATATATTTCCATTTAAGTGGCTCATAAAATATCAAAACGGTTTAGCGTTCAATAAATTATTTTATTCTTAATTGTAGTGTTATTACTTAAATCCTAGATCTTTCAGCAAATATCATGCCACTTAAATTATTGTTTTTCAAACAATAGAAGTACCTACGGCAAAGCAGAAAACAGCTGAAGATCTACTCAACGTGGAAGTACCTTTGGAATTGATTAATTCAGATAAAATAAAATAAAAATCCATTGAGCTCAATGTGTACTCAGCCTTACATATCAATAACTCTAATCGAATCTAAAATCATTAATATGTATATCAAAATTATAAGAAGCAGCACACATTAAGAAACCTTCACATCGTAAAACTTAACGCACTTAAGTACAAATTGTCAGTCGTAATGTTAAAGCGATCATTAAAAAAGTACATTATGTAGTTAGTTAACTTGTGAATAACCATTGGTTTCGGTAACAGGGTCATTTTCCTTGTGACAGATATATTGCGACAGTCGCACATAAACTTCTCACGTTACATTAGTTTACAAGAACTTTAGTCTGTAGCCATAAATTCTTAGCCGGACACTGTCGGTTTTGTAAGTCAAATTCAGTTTTAAACCTGCTATGATCATGTTAAATTTATAGAGGAACAGTTCTCTAAAAGACCATATAAAATAAAATTTACGTAAAGCCTTTTCCACTAGGAAAAGTGTCTTCCGCCTTCTGCCCACTTGATCGCTGTGTTAAGTTGTTGTTAAGCTATTGTCAAATATATCTTACACTTGTCAGATGATTCTTATGGAGATTCCCCGCATAAATTACCTGCAAAAAAGAAAAACATTCCGTAAATAAAAAGCCAAGATTGCCAACAAAATAAAAGTAAATGTTATCATGACGATCCTCGACCTCATTTGCGTAAAGCCAAATCCCGTGCGAAAAGTTCGTGAATTTCTAAAATGTCAAGTGCCGACTAAAAGAAACTTATCGTTTGACCTCTAAAGTTTCACGGATTCAATGAATAATTCAACATTTTTTAAGTTTCATGTCTCTGTAATTTTTCATGCTGAAAACACGGTTATTTTATGAATAGCATCTCATTTAAAGTCGGAGGGTCCTGGCCAAGTTGGCGACTGAATTGGAGAGGCTTAAATAAGACTTAAAGAAAAGAAGATGGCAATCTTAATTAATTGAGAAGCTTGCTGCAAATATTCAATTTCAATTAACTGTTATAGAAATAAACGTAGACATAGGTTAATATCAAGAAAATGTAAATAGGTACTTATAATACTGATGTAGGTATTTAAAAACCAAACAACTTGAATCGTAAATCAATTCGCTTTAGGTAAACTAAGAAACCGCAATAATATAATATAATAATTATAATAATAATAATAATAATTTTTATTTCACTCACAAAGGCATGTACAACAACAAAAAAAAAAAAAAAAGGAGGACTTAGTATATAGGGTACAATTCATTAATTTAAGTGTTAAATGGTTGTACAATAGCACATTTTTATGAAATCGACTCCCAAACTAAGCCAAGCTTGTATTTTGGGAGTTCGTGGTTCTTAATACGCAAGACTTACATAGACACAACCTTGTAGCATAATTAATTTGGAAGTAACAGTAGATAATGTAATTAATGAAAATACATACAAGTCTACATTTATAAAGAAAACATACATTTATAAATAAAATACCTAATTAAATAATTCAAAACACAGGTTATAATTTTGTCCATCTAGCATATAATGAAAATTAATTTAACTTAAATATTTCAAATATACACCTTCATATTATAGCCTGAGATTAATAATTCACTTTGAGATAGTTAAAAGCAATTCAGTTTGATCATAGTCCAGATTTAACAACCAATCACTTAATTTATGTTTAACCTCACGTTTAGTTAAGCAGTAGATGTCTGTGGTTTTGTTGATTGTATTATACAATCTCGAGCTCACTGCTTCAAATTGCCTACTAGCGAAAGCTGTCCTACAGGGTACACCGGGGCAGACAAGTGCTCCGGAGCGCTTTTTCCTGGTTTTGTCATCCAGTGGCAGTAAAGAATGCCTCCGGAGTACTGTTCTTAGAATATACAGTTGTCTCACAGTCATAACATGGCATTCGGCATAGAGTTTGGTGGTTGAGTAAAACCGTGGTTTAAAGTTTATCACCTTTAAAATTGCCCTTTGCGCCCTCTCTAAGACAAGAAAGAGAGTCTTGTAGGCTCCACCCCATACAGAAATACAATAAGTCAAATACTGATTGACATAGGGCAGTGTAGACCATATAAATCGTTGACGCATCAGCGCTGTGTCTCAGATTCTTAAAAATGTACATAAGTTTTCTGATGCGATTTGTGAGAGCTTCAATTTGTGGTCTCCAGTCGAGTCGTTCGTCCAGTAGGACTCCAAGATATTTAATATAACTCACTCGTGACAAGGACAAGCAGACACAGTTCGTTGGCACCTCGCAGACGTGAACTCTGACTATATTTGTGTCATCAGGTGGGTTTGGAGAGTGTGGAAGTAAGAAGCGTATAAATTTTGTTTTTTCTATATTAAGGGTGAGCAAATTTTTACAAAGCCATTGCATTACAACCTGCAGTCCGTTTTCAGCATGTTTCTTAGCACTAGTCCAGTCTTCTCCGTGCGATAAAAGAACCGTGTCGTCTGCATATGATAATATGTAACAATTCGGGATTATAAGATTGCATAAGTCATTAACATATATAAGAAACATAGTTGGTCCTAAAATACTTCCCTGAGGAACACCATAGTTAACAGTTTCCTCGTCACTCACCACCGCACCAATGCAAACTGACTGAGTCCGATCAGACAAGTAATCCTTAAAAATACTTAAGGTGAGTCCACGTATACCAATGCGCTCCATCTTGGAGACAAGAATTGGAATTGAGACCGTGTCAAAAGCCTTAGACAAGTCTAAAAAGACTCCGAGACATTTCTGCTTTTTATCTAATAGACTTGTTACTCTGCTACTAAAGTTCACAACTGCATCTTCGGTTGATAAACCGCTTCTAAATCCGTATTGGTTACTTGAGATGATATTATTTTTGTCTAAGTAATTAGTCAAATAACCATTTAAAATACGTTCCAGAATCTTTGACAGTGCACTTAGCACAGAGATAGGTCTGTAGTTTGTGACACGGTCCCTCTTCCCACTCTTGAAAACTGGTGTGATTTTTGCTCTTTTAAAGGCTCTCGGGAATACGCCCGTGGCAATTGCTAGATTGCATACATGAGTAATAGGTGGAACTAAGACTTTTCGCGAAAGCTTTATGACTTTTGATGGTATGTTATCAATGCCCGTGGCGCAATCGTCCCTTAGAGACATAATTATGGTGTTGATACGTTCTTCGCTCACCGGTATAATACCCATGGAATTACATGGTAAATTATTTGTCTGGTATTGCACATTAGGGGGTGTACCGTTGCTGGAAATTATTTTTGAGGCATGGTTTTTACCAATATTTACAAAATACTGATTGACACAGTTTGCAGATTTTTTGTCATTTACAGCTATTTTAAGAAGTTCAGTAGGAGTTTGAGAGTTATTCTTTCTGCCAGATATTGAATTAATCAAGTTCCAAGTGGCCTTCGGATTGTTTTTTGCTTTTGTAAATTCATTTGTTTCGTACGCGCGCTTGAGTTTTCGAAGCAAAGTGTTACAAAAATTGCGGTATCTCTTGTAAGTCAGTGCAAGTGTATCATTGTCCGGATTTTTGTTTAATTTCCGATGCATGTTATCTCGGTTTCGGATGCACCGTAGTAGGCCAGGAGTAATCCATGGCTTTAAAATAGTATACTTTCCGTTTTTATTTAAAGTCTTTGTATTTTTGTTTATGATAGATTGGATTATAGAAATAAGACAATCAGTTGCTTCGTTTACATCGGTTTTATCCACGACTATTTTAAAACTACAATTATCGAGCTCATGTTTTATTGAGGTGTAATCAAGTTTATGCCAGCTTTTTGGTTTGTTGGATCTTGAGCTAGCTCTATGACCAAGGCATAAAACGATTGGTAAATGATCAGTAATATGAGTATTTAATATCAATGTTGTCGCTGGCACAGATATTTTCAACAACACATGATCTAAGCAGTTTCCTTTTCTTGTAGGATGAAGATGTCCAGGTAGAAATCCAAGGGATGCTGTTAAGTTAAGATAATCACCGACGTTTTTGTCTATACTGTTATTTTTAATGTCTATGTTTAGATCACCAATGATAGCAATATTTTTATGCAATTTCACAGTATTTACTAGACTTTCTAGGCTATCATAGAAACGGCTGAGATCGTTGTAAGATGGTGATCTATAAATTGCGACAATTGAGGTATCCCCTACACTACACACTAAACAGTTTGCATCAAGGAAAATCGGCTCAGAAACATCACATGGAATATCGGACTTAATGTAAATGATAACTCCATCGTTTTGGATTGGATTATTAATGGAAGCGTAAGAAGTATACCCATCTAGTAATGGAACATGGCCAGTGCCCTTTAACCAGCATTCGGTTAAAATTATAATGTCAAATTGAATCTTCATCGTGGACAAAACCGATATGAACTGATCAAAGTTCTTATTGACGCTGCGTATATTCAAATGTATGATCTTTAGCTGATCGGAAGGGTCCTTTATAATGTTTGAACACTGGTCTGGCAGGCACTCATACATTTTTGAAACCCTCAGCTCATCAAGATCGCTTGATATATTTTGCATGTTATTAACCATTGTTATAGAGTATCAGCTCACAAAGTAAGGCGTATTGGTTGCTTTTAAACGATGATAGGCTATGAGGTATATACTTGAGACAAACATCAGGTAATAATAATAATAATTGGTGAATAAATAATATTAAATAACAACTAACATGCAATGAACAGTTTAGAAACCTTTGAAACTTAACTAAGCACAGTCATTGTTTTGGTGTCAGATCGAGAATGCATCTCTCACTTTTTATCACGAGGGTTTCCTTCGTATCTGCGTCTCTTCGTATTAGTATGTGTGTCCGTTGTTTTTCGCAAACTCACGCGCCTGGAAAAATAGTCTTCTTGACGATGCAGACAGGTGTTCGTCAATAAATATCGGCTTCCGATCTCCTGGCATCCCCACATGATTTGTGTTGAGTTTCTCTTCAGCTCGTTTTCCTCTATTGAAAGAGCGTGCTGCAGATAGATAATTGTTTCTCACGACAACTGAAGAAAACTCAGCAACAATCGGCCTGGTATTTCCTGGTTTACCAGGCAAACGATATATGTCGCGGACATCAGACTTTTGAACGGTGGATCCAATAGTCACACCAATTTTCCCAACAGCAGATATTAAGTCATCCACATGTTCAGTTTCCTTGTATGGCATATTTCTTATTTCGATGGTCGATGAACGAGATGCCCGCTGCAGTTCTTGAACCTGTGTCTGTAGACTACCAATAATTTCACTGCTGTTATATTGGCGGTTTTCGAGTTCCACGACTTTTTTTTCCATGTCTTCGTATCTTGCATTTATGTCCTCCATAGAATTTTCTATTTCAGTTTTTTTTATGAATTTCAGAGAACTTCATTTTGAGATCATTTATGTCGGAAACCAGCTTTGATAAGGTTTGACTTTGTTCCGTTTTCCATTCGGTAAGCATTGTCACTAAATCCTCTCGTAGTTGCCAGAAAAGCTCCGTTAATGGATCCTCAGATGTTTTATTGGGTGAATAATTAACACGTGGCCGTTTGTTCCTGTTTGTGTTGTTTGGAGTGACAGATTCCATAGGCGGCGTCGCTGTTTTATCTGGTTCAGACAGTGATTGCCCGAGGCTGAGGTTAGTTTTTACTTTGGAAGGTGGAGAACGGATAGCTTTAGGCATTTTTAGATTTTTTGTGTATAGACTGCTTTATTATATAAACCAAAAATAATAATAAAACTAAACTCTGTCCAAAAGTCCAAGGAATATTAAAAATTGATTTTTCAAAACACAAAAAGAACTTCGGTTGCTGGGTATCGAACTCGGGCACTGTCGTGTACGCCTCTTGAGTGTAGCTGATAAACTGCCAGCGCTACGGTGACTTGATACTGGTGTAACGAAATAAATTGTTGCTTGATACGAGTGCTAATTAGGTGCGAAATAGACCCGTAGTTTATGACCATAAAAGGTAATGAATCGGCTTTGCGTGCACAGGTCGATGATTCACAATCACTCGTTACAAGTTCCTTTGTGTCGTTCATAATAATAAGTAAAAGAAGTTGATTGCGGACTAAGTTTATCGAGAAGAGAACTTTTTAATGGGCAAGTTCTTTCGAAGTTCACTTGTGAAGTCTGAACAATCGCCGAAAGCGGTGCTCCGCAACTTCGGACACAGTTGTAAATGAAAAATTGGCTGAGAACCATGATCAACTACTTAACGATCTTCGTTTTCGTTCTAGCTTTTAGTTTAAGAGATCGAGAATATTTATACTTTCAAATTTTATTTGTCTTTAGGTCAATTTGCGTGTATCGAGGGATCAAGAAGATATACTGAGTGCAGTAATTTGGCCAATTCAGGCCAAATGACAGTCATTATTTCTAGTACAAAACGTCTCTGAGTTAAGCTGTGGACAGAAAGACAAATAGACGGACTGACATGGCCAAAATAAGGGTTCCTTATCTACTGGAACCCTGAAAAGTATTGTGAAAGAAGATGGCGTTTAGTTTCAACGGTTGAATTTTGTTACCTTTTTGCCTGTCGTACCTTAACCACTTTGAAAAGATGTAGGTATTACCTATATTCAAGCTACAAAATATGTTTAGCAAAAAATATTAACTAAATATTATTTTTTCCATATTAAATAGCCAACCGACCTATTTCACTAGAATCGCTTCATCATTTACTTACGTAATTAATCCATAAAAAGTATCCTTATTTCGAGAAATACTCCAGGAGGAAGGAAAAAGAATGGGTCTTTCCAGTACGTCATTACTTAACTTAGTCACTTTCTTAAATGCAATTATTTTATTAATTATGTAAGCAAAGAGACCCGTTATTTTTAATTAAGTTACTTGTTTAGTTGTAGAAAAATTAAATTAATTAAGAAGTTAGCAGGCAGTGGTTGTAACAACAAAGTGGCAGATCGTGCGCTGAAGTGCTTCTGTTAAAGCCAAAGTCCAGCGATGTGGATAGCAATAGCGGTTGATGACGATGATGATGATGAAATTAAATTACTTTTTCGTGTGAACGTTGATTACTTACTGACTGCAAGTATTAGCAGTGTGTTGGTTTCATAAGATCCTTTTAAGATAATATTAATTAAATACAAAGGAGATTAGATTTTTAAATAACAAAATCTGAAAAGTTTTTGCGGGGTACGGAAGCGTAAATAGCCAAGTAATGAAGGATATCCGCACACGATCAATTGAAACGCTAACTGTTGGGTAATTGAGTGTCTTAAATCGCAAATTATATGGAATTATTTAACCAACAAAATCACCCGATTTTTTTTATCTATGAGTCAAGTTTTGTTGTGTAAAAACTGTTATAGATACCTTTAGACACTGTTTGTGTATATTTGCGCCGATTATTTAATAATAACATCACATAATAATTATGACACTATTAAAATTATAATAGTGATGAGATCACTGCTAAACGTTTTGGTAAAAAACTATTGGGACTTAAACAGCCCATGTGTTTGACATTTATGATATTTATAAACCACTAGCTTCTGCCCGCGACTTCGTACGCTTGGAATGCATACTATAATTATGCTAAGAACAATCGTAATATGATATTTTCCTGGAGTAAATCAAAGTATTTTTATATTTAAAACTAGCACCATATTTATGTGATATTTTTATTTTCTGTCTTTTTTAACGGGCCCACTTAAAATAAATGCTTTAACTTTGATTTAAAGTTAGACGTATAGCAAAACAGCATTTAAAGTTATACAGTAGTTTTTGCCTGATACGTGTACAAACATACAGACAGAGAGACAAAAATTCTTAAAAACTGTTGTTTTAGCTTCGGTTTCTCTAATAGTAAAAAAAAGTTTCATTTCAGTTTTAGCGTGGTTTTTTGTGGCCTACGGATTTCCTTGATAAATGAAACTATCCAACAAAAAATATCTGTTTTCTTTTCGAACCAGTAGTTCCTGAGATTAGGACGTTTAACCGAACAAACAAACTCTTCAGATTTATAATTTTAGTATGATAAACAGACATCAGACAGTTACAATATATATTTTATGTAAGTAATATATTTTACAAGAGTTTTGACATTTGGATTTAATTCGAGTAACAATTCTTCAGCTGCTAAGTTTTTTGCTTGATATCAATCTACTTGGCTGCATGCAGAGTTATAAATTGTAATATTTTTTGCTGAACTCGCTTATGAGTTTTCATGAGAACATTTAGATGGCGGCTAGACTTTGATGAAGAAACATATTGTAGACAATACGATGTTCGTCTCAAGGCTCAAATCACAGATGTTTATATAGAACTTAATTGATATGAAAGAAACAACTGGAGCGTGAAGCACGGTATGATGCATTAATTAATTTTGATTGAATTAAAATAATGTTTTAACTTCAATACCATATTTATTTTGTACTGTAGGTATTTATAACTTATCTTGTTCCATAGATCCTACTTATCCTACTAATATTACAAATGCGAAAGTTTGTGAGGATGTATGTACATGTAGGTATGTTTGTTACTCTTTCACGCAAAAACCACTAAACGGATTTGGCTAAAATTTGGTACGCGGATAGTTAATAACCTAAATTAACACAAAGGATAGTTTTTATCTCGATTTTATGTTTTCGTGGGATAATAGTCGAGTTTTAGCTGGTGAAGCCGCTGGCAAGAGCTTGTTATAATATATGTATAGCATCAACTGCCTATAAGAAACCAAGTGGAGAGGCAATTAAAAAAGTAAAATATTGTTGAGAAAAATCTTGTAGCATCAATATATCAAACATGACAACTTCAGTCGATGCGGAAGACATGTTGTGACACAACTTACGAAAGAACTATATCTACCTGTGAATTTCTGGAGTCAACTGCGAAAACCTACAATGATTGATTTATAGGAGACATATTGAGAATAAGTAGTATCAACAGAATTCGCCCACACTGTGAAGTAACAATTATAAGGTAAAACTAGGTAATAAAACTATCTACTAGTTGAGAAAACGCCCCATCATTCAAGCACTTAGGCCTGTATTACAGAACGTCACTCAATACTCAAGTATTACCTAAAACTAGATTCAAGGCATTTGATTGGTTGAAATCTAGATTTAAATAGAGATCAGTGCTTAAGTTTCGTTCTGTTATACGGGCCTTAAACTTAATCTCACATATTTAATTATGACAGTGTGTATTTGACCTCGTTTGTTGAAAGAAAACTCTCAATTATTACCACCTCTTTTAAGAGAAACCTTTGTGAATGAGACAGATTTATTTAAACCAGGATATTTAAGACACTGGGTAAGTGGAATACCTTTTTGAGTGAGGCAAAGTTGGTCCCGCTAGGTCCCAAGTTATCCTGAACTCGCTGTAACATAAGTGATACGCGTACTGAAAATTACAAAAACAATTGACAATTTGCCAAATCCTAATCACCATACAAAATCAAACAATGTAACAAGTATTACCATACATTTAGCATGTTTAGTAATGAACATTATAATCTATTACTATCGACGACTACAATGTATGTTAATGGCTATTGAATCCGACGGAATAATCACTCGATCGTGTTAAGTTTTTGTGCTCATTGAGATTTGTCAATCAATTTGGTAGACATGGCGGATGTATAAAATAAAGAGACCAATGATATTAAATACGCAAAAAATAATAGATTTTGTCCCGTCAATGGCCTGTAAGTTGGTGTGGTCGGTCACTGATACAGCTTTGATATACAAATAAAAACGACGTGTCATTTACACCGGTAAGAAATTGTTTTTTTTTTTTCTAAAGAAGAAAGTTGCTAATGGTATTTCACAATGTGACCTGTGATTAGTTATTTTTTCTTTCAAACCTATAACATCAGTAACAAATAATAGTGCCTATAGTCCGTGCTATGTATGACTGAAGTCCTTGTTATTCTGACGTATAGTAAAGTAAACTGGAAAATTGTCATTTTCAAATTGACTTTCCATGAAAATATTTGTTCCTTCTTCGCAAACCAGAGGCGCTGTTCCATTTTTCCATACAAGAAACGCTGTAAATATTGGAAAGACGCTGCTAAGTAAAATAGTGAAACTCGTGATAAAGGTACTGTTTTCTGTTACAGCAAATGTAACGTTCATATATTCCGTAAAAGCGGCAACGTTTTTCTCACATTTCCAGAGTAAAATGTTCCTTTTAATAAAACACCAGTCACACATTTTCTTTCTAGCGTGATACAAAGAATAAATTCAGTCGCTTACGACCCAGCCCACGTTGCAGGAAAATAGATTATTACGGAACTTGGGGGCTGACGTACTTACACGGGCGACAGTTGCTAAACCTAATGCATTATTACTACACGTTGCTGTGCTAACGCACTTTCAATAGGGTATTTTAGAGCACAAATAATTTTAAAATCTGTTTAGTCAGACAGAGTATTGTTTATAAAATAAATATACGTTTTTTTTTTCAACGAAATTACAAAGATGGAACGCGTCGAATTTCGGTTGTGACGTCATAACGTCTGTAAAATTATACCGACCGCGTTACCAAGTTAACATAACTTTTTGTGTTCTAGACAACGTTGTCTATTAACTGTAATCGTGATAGGTAAAACGAAAAATATCTAGTCTATAATATAATAATATTTTGCTTCAGTGTTACCTACATAAGTTCAAAGGTAAAGTTCAGTTCTAGACTAGAGGAAAATGTTATTGAACTTTCCGCAGTTCCAGACATTTTTCCTAGAAACGGGGCTACCCGTCCTGTGTCTAGACTCTAGACTGTTCTAGCTATTTATCCACATCACATTGAATTGAACTGAGGCCTTGTCACAAGATTCCTATAGATATAGAATGCTGAAAATACTTCAAGTAGGAAAGTTTACTTCGAACGTACTTGAAGTATTTACTGCGATACTACGGAAAATTGAAAAACCGTCTCTAGTGTACGAACAAGGAACTATTTTTTCCATCAAATCAACGACATAATTCCAGTTTATTTTCTGTCACAAAACGTGACAACTCGTAATAAGGCTTCTGTTCGGCTTTGTTTTAGCAACTTTTGTTGGTTAATTTCCTATTTTGAAACATGAATCGGTATTACCAAAAATATTCAATAAACAAAACAGTGGCCAGGTTTATGCTGTCTACCACAAGTGTAACTCGACATTTTCAACACCTACTTGAACACATTCGTGAGCCCACAAACCACGAAAAAGCACGAAAGCACCCGAACAAGCGTCAGTAATAACTTGAAACGTGTCGTGAATGCGTACGGAGGTGTGTCGCAACTCGCAAGCCTCTCCACTCCGCCCATAACATAGGTACATGCTCCAATAGCTTTTAAAAATACTTCCAATCACCCTTATTAGTATTAAATAGGCTATGTCGGGTAATGGTGACAAATTTGTCAGATAAAACGAATGTATCTTGAATATTAATATCTTTTAATGAAAATTCCTTGCTTTACGTACGTACGCGGTAATGGCTTCCGATCGAAAGACATTTAGACTGTTGGGTAATGGTCATTCGGATGACGATAATTTTAATTGTTAATGACTTTTTGGTCCGTGTTCGTATCGCTACGACCCGCTACAGTAATTTGGAATAATTACTGAACTTGACCAAAATTTAATTATGTTAATTTGAAACGTAACGTCCAGAACGCGCCTTGATGTGAAAATTGAAATTGATGTCATAAAACCAATTCGAATCCGTTTCTAATTCTAATCAATTAACCTGATGCTCATTCAACATTCATGATCATTGATCATTTACTGTTGATACGTGGAAAAAAACTGCAGTCAAACATTAGTAGTTAGTACCAAACAGGTACATTTGTAGTTAAGAGCGGACGGACACGATCGAACCAAATACGTCAAAATCAACGCGTGTCAATTTTATAAATGAGCTGTGTCGGCTTTGATCGCGGCCGCGTGGCCCCGGACCGTGGGACCCCGGCACGCAGCTCGCGGCCCACATCGCCGCCCAAGTGCCGCCAAGTGCCCACAATGACGTACATTTGGGACAACAAGTACTATAGTTACGTGGTAAAATGGGTTCTTATAGCACGCGTGGGCGGCAGGCGCACAACTTGTATCAACGTAATTGTGGTGAACTTTGATCCAACTTACTGTAGATTTGAGACGCCGCCGACGCTAACGGAAGCGAAACGGGTTCTGTTATATCACACTTCTGTACCCTCACTGGTTAGCTAAGTAAACATTTGTTAGGCTCGATTCAAACTCCTGAAAAATATACCAAATGAAATATCTACTGCCTTTTTCAGAAAAGTAAAATCGGTCGTGGAAATCGAAAGGTCTCCCGTAATGGTGGCAAAGAAACTCGGAACGTGAAAATACATTCCAAACGGACATTTACATAAAGAGACAAGTCGCAGGGCAGCTTAAAAATCAGGACGTGTCACGAAGCGTCTAGCAACACTGGGCTTGTCGACCTTCGCCGACACTGATTGATATTGATAGAGGAAGCCCGACACCTCGGCGGCCGCCCGAGCCCGGATCAACCGCGCCGAAGATTGATACGGTGACCCTACGTTTTCGTGGGCCCTCGCTAAACATATATTGCGAGACTTTCAATTACGAAATGCCTGCGACATTCCTGTCTGTTGCCGTCACTGTATGTACTGGAGTTCAGAAGGAAAATGTGGGTTGATTTTCATTGTTGAACCTGACAGCCTTCGTGTTGGGTTGCGACAAGTCTCTTAGGTGTCTATTTAAATTATCTGTACCCTGGTAAAGGACGCATATTTTCTTCTGCATTATCTTAGAGCTTTCAAGTTATTTATTTTCAAAGTTTTCATATTCCTATCAAGGTAAGCTTCAAAATACATTGCACCAATTCGGCAACTATACCTATGTGGTTGATACGATGAAAACAGCTCTAGCTCACACGTGGCGCCTGCTGCCTGAAATGCCTGAAACCTCGGAAAGTTCAATCAATCTCATTTAAAGCCCGGCTCGGCTGTACATCTATAATGGATGTCGTATCGAACAAAATTGCCGAGGTTACGTAAACCGAACACTGTCTAATGCTGTGTTCAGAGTATACATCGATTTGGTATATAATGTATACCAGGGTTCATTTGGTAACGTATGGGGAAGGCCATCGTTCGGCGACGGATATGAGAACACCGAAACGCTGGTGAAAAATGTTTCATCAGCGTCATTTAAAAACGTCACTGCAATTTCCACAAAAGAAAGTCTGATAAAAACTGCAAAATGCTTCAAAAATTACCAAGACATTATTCAGACCAGGAAAATTACCGGAGTATCAAATATCAAGATTTTACGGTCAACACTGGATAGCTTTAAAGAAGTCTGTTAAAATAAGACGCAGTGCACAACGGCCAGTCGCGTCGTTTGTTTTACCGGCCACGTCGCTCTGGGCGACATCTGTCGGCGGGCAGACGACTCATTAGCATTGTTACCGAGGCTTGCAACACTAGCCGCCTGGCGACAATTCCGTTTCCACGCTAGCCAACTATTGCAGTGTCACTAAGGTACTAACAAAACCAGAATCTGCATTGCTTAGAATATTGAATAGGTTTTGCTATGTACGGGTATCTTGTCTTGTTATAAGACTGTCTGTCGTGAGGTGGTGGTGGCTTCTTCAGTAGACCAAAACTTTTGATCAATGCACAATGGGGCAAAAAAAAATTACCCATTCTTACTGAAAACATTATATTTGATGGTCTTGGCTCTCCGATTTATTTTATGCCTCGTTATTGCATTGTAATTATACAAACATATTTATTTGTTTGAGATAAACATCTGTGGTATTTACATAATTATATGCAGATTATATCTTCATGTTTTACGAGCTAGCACTGCAAATTAATTGCGACGTTACTTCTATTCTTAGTTAACTTATTTTGAACCCTTCGTAATTAATTAATTTTTATTTATTTTTTATTTATTTATTTGTCTTCAGGCAACGAAGGCCCATAGATAAAATACACAAACATAATCTTATAAGTAATAATAAACTAATACATAAGCATTCATTACACATTCTCCATTTCCAACGAATCTATAAAAAGCCCAATGGGAGCGGAGAGCGTGTGTGCATGACTTTAGAGTTAGGTCGTTACGGTTTCAGCGGTGAAGCGAAACTTTTATAGAGCGCCGAATAAGAGCAAAAAGTTGTGAACGATGCCGCCTCGGCTTACCGAAAAATGACATGTCGAGCGATAGGGACGGCCAGCGAACACTTTTTAAACGGAGCACTTCAAACTTAATACTCTGCAGAAATAAAATGAATGAGAAACCCGACTCCTAACACTTTCAGTACAAAATGTGAGGCCATCCTTAAAAAGCGTATTTACGTTGAATCATTTACGAACACTGTTGAATTCGAGCCAAATTGATTTAAATTATTCGATTAGTTGGCAGTTTTAATCGGGTCCACATTACGCAACGCTCGTTCATTGATTCGATGAATATGCTATTTAACGTCGTGATACAAAACACATTACAGCGTGCCTTCTGAATGAAGCAAAATGGTCAGAGGAAGTTCAAAGCACTTGCAACGTGACGAAAGTGGAACACTCGGGGAATATATTACGCTCCAGCTGGGCGAAGCTCGCCCTTCTGCCAAATATTTGTTAAACTCCGGAAGGTCAAGGTGGCGGAGAAGTAGGCCACGCCACGCCGTGAGATACAGCCCATAAATCCCACCCGGATGGTGTTGTCACTTCAGTGCTTCAGTCGTAAAAACTTCGACGTATTAGGAATTTATTTCAACTATCCTCATAAATATATATTAGATCGGAGTAGAACTCTTCCTCACATATCAATTACCATAAATTCCGGGAATTATGCAGCGCGTCGTAAGTGCAAATCGAATGTTTCCAAATATGGCAGTTGCATCGTAACGCTGTAAGTCATGTGCATTCAAGCCGCATTTCGTCCCGTGCATGTTGAGCACACATTACTTAACGCGCATTTTATATAAATAACTCCCCTTTTACATTCTTATACAGAGTATACTTGGAGATTTGTTGTCTGCAACAATCAAATCCTATTTGTACTTTGTATTCCTCAAATGCAAACCATATCTTTGTATTCTCAATTTGATTTCCCACGGGACTTTTACGTTTTCTCTATTACCTACGTCCGTTTTAACAAATATGTAAAAGAAAATATTGCAATACTAGACTAGCATAAGAACGATTTTATTACTTCAGAAGAGCAAAGTGAGAAATATTTTCAGAGATCGCAGACGTAAAATTGAAATAGTTGTGTAAGAATTTATATTGAAGCAATGTAGTGTACGATAGCTGACTCAGACTTCCCCGGGTACCTAAAAATCGAACAAAAGAGAGTTAGAATCGATACCGCTTGGCGTCGGGAAGTGAATCGGAACGAAGTATTCGAGTTATCGCAATATTATATCCAGTGACAATTCGATCGGTGAAGTGGCTTGTCACGCACTGATTTACAAGGCATGTGACCTGTCGAGCTCCATTATGTATGTACATACATGAATGTTATAGCTTCTCATATACCAGTATGGAGACATGCACTTAGCATAGCGGGAGAGTTTGTATTGCATTACCTATCTTTCATTTGAAAACGGAAAAACAGAGATGTTTGGAAATACAGAAAACAACTGATAAGACGCAGTTAAGTTCAATTTAATTTTATGGAGCATTGTGTTTTCCGCTCAACTCCAAAAAAAAACAACTTATCCTTATTTCACAAAATTCGACTGAAATTCCGCATGACATAATCATAATTTTTCCTCTCATAATATCTTTGCTCTTGCGGTAGGCAACGCGACTCTCCCAAAGACATCGCACACATGTGGTTTTCGCAGCGTGACGCGGCCGGATCTTCTAAATATATATTTATGTTGAGCGGACGCTGTGAATACAGGAAAACGGTGAGACATTACCGATAGGTACGCACTTTCTAATGCGAATCCATTCAAGGCCACTGAATTTCACTGAATCATGATGTGATCAGACGTCAAATGGAATGGAATCTAAAGGAATATTTCGTGAAAGGGCTAAGTAACTCTTAATGGATTTGAGATGTACCCAACCAAATACCTATGTTTATGGCATTTTGATGTAATAAAAATACGTCTAAAATCTTTTTAAACGACTTCAAAAAAGAAAGTAGATTCACAGTTCGACCTGCATTTATGTCCGCGATTATCTCGCGTTTGTCTGAATCGATTTTGAAAAAAAACTTTTTGAAAAAAAAGGAACCGACTTCAAAAGCAAACACAAAAAAAAACTGTAAAACGACTTTTGTTTTGTATTTATGACTTATGAGGGAAAATTGTAAAACTAAAAGTTAATGTTAGGTAAATCATTTATAAGCATGTACCTACAACCTTACCTATTTTTTTTTTCTTTTTTGAAACGTCAATTGCGTACGAGAGCATAATTATGTTTCAGGATCGATTCCTAAATTATGTTAATGGCGACAAAGCACTTTTCTCACCCCTTTTTCAGAAGTTTGTTTGGTTGACGAAACAGAAAAATTATGAAGCTAGCAATGTTTTGGTAAAAACAAAAAGTTCTACATCAAATACTTTAACAAATTAGTTCTGCACATAAGGTCAGGACACACATAATAGCTGCAAGTCCAACCTCCCAGCTCTAGGTACGGTGCTGAACTTCTAACTAGCCGGAGTACATCTAATTAATTAGCAAGGTACACGAGAACTCCTACACCCCAAGTTATTTCGAAACCGCGCTGAATTTCGATGTCTCTATTTATGCTAGTAGAAGGTGATATTAAGTTACTGCTGAGAGTTACAGTAGAAAATGTCTTTATTCTATCCTCGAAATGTCGAAAGAAATATTTCACTTACTGGTAAATTGTCTTATCATGAAGTTCTAGATTATAGTAACAACTGTCTAAACACCACCCCTTCCGAATCGGTCAACGAAGAAGGGTCCAAAGAGCAAGGCACATTGGCTTATGCTTATAACCGTAGTACCTTAATAATAATGTATATTATTTGCCTCTTTTATAATAGTTCTTATGTTGTTAGTTCAATGAATAATGCTCCAATTTGAGTCTCAAATAAACACGTTATTAGGTCATCATTCATTACCCTGTATATGGACGCTATAAGCAAGATGACTCGTTCAGTAACGATTTGCCATCGAGATGTGTGTGAGGAGACCCGCAGTCAGA
The DNA here is from genome assembly GCA_036375495.1 of Agrotis segetum. Classification (NCBI taxonomy): domain Eukaryota; kingdom Metazoa; phylum Arthropoda; class Insecta; order Lepidoptera; family Noctuidae; genus Agrotis; species Agrotis segetum. The sequence goes on from JAQSVV010000237.1 coordinate 699,987, forward strand.
CTCTCAATTTATCGCTTGATTAGATTCATTTAATCCATGACACTTAAATGGCCCTCTTCCTGTACCATCGGAACTCGCCATCATACCTCGTTAAAGATAAGGATTTGACGGAAAATGAGAGCTCCCAGTCGAGTACATGGATTGAATAGCCCCGGGATTCGCTGCCGTGGGAATGTTATTGAAATTCATTTTTCGTTTAAGATAACCCGGTTACGGGATTCGTGGGTGCGAACCCAAACACGTCGTGTTTAAAGGCCTTTTATCTCAGCTTTTTAGCATTCCAAAGAGGTGTGAACAAAAAGTTCTTCCTTATCTCAGAAATTCGTAAAATAAACAAACAAAATTGAACGGACAGAGGCTTAATTACCCTGAAAAAAAAAACGTAACAATAGAGCAACGTTAATTAAGATGTAAGTCAGTATTATATAATTATATATTTTCAAATTGCTGTCAGACTAGACACGAAATTACTATTTACAGATCACAGAGCGTTTTAAACAAAAGTTTTTGTGTAGGTAATAAAGATTTGCTTAAAATCCGGATATTATCTTAAGTTCTTAAGTGCAACTATGCTAATAATTTTAAGAAAAGTTAAAAAGCTTTTGTCACGTAAACTGTGAGACAAAAATGAGACATAATTCACAGGTAAAGAGATTATTTTAACAGGTACCTTCATAACAAAGATGTCAGTACTGAGAACTATTGACGTAAAAAAAGTGTGGATTAGAAGTATTTTACAACAGTTTACAATGCTAAAATAACGTTCAAGAGCAAAATGAACATACAGTTGGTAAGTAACGGATAGCTATCGGAAATGGAGCGGACATGAGCGAATTAAAACGAGCTCGCACATTACTGTTTATAGTGTTTATGATTAGCAGGATGAACAGGATCTGCTGTTTGACGGTAAATATAGCCAATTTTATACAAAAGTGTCTGTCTAGTCTAACTAGGATTTTAGGTGTTTCAGCGAATATAAGCAAAACTTAAAAACGTAAAAGATGTGTAGGGTGGAACCAAATGATGGGATATTGTCAATCAGTGCCTTGTGTAAAAGTGGCAGGGGATGACAGATGCCCGTATTTAGGAAAGTAAAAAACCTAGATCACCAACTAGTTATACTTACAACGTGGATGGCAAACACAGAATTTAGCAAACATGATGCAGCTTCGGAAGGCCTATGTCGAGTGTCTTACGGTTAATTTCAAATTATGAAGTTTACAAACAAAATGTTACTGCAAATTGATATTGTGAGCAAAAAAGATAAATTTATGGAAGGCATTTAGGTCTTTTTTTCGCAAAAGCTGATAATCCCAAATAAATAATTGAGCACACGTATAATATCAAAAAAGATCAAAGTATTCTTTTGATATGTTCAACCATATTAATTATCTACTTTATAAAAATAAGTCGGGTTTTCCTTCCTGACGCTATAACTCCAGAGCGCACTCCCGATTTCCACGGTTTTGCGTTCATTGGAAAGGTCTCGGGCTCCGTGAGGTTTTTAGCAAAGACTGGTGGCGAAACGGAATTCGCCGGGTTTGCTAGTACATAATAAATAGGGACCCGTAAATGTCATTTTTTTTTAGTGACTCGTATTAAAAGCTTCATTAGTTTCGGGGTCACTAGGGGCTTAACGATCATCGATCGCGTAGTCTACAATCCGTTTTTTTATAATCTTAAAATACCAAATGACTTACTACCCTGGGTTTTCGTAACCCTGGGTAGTCCAGAGAACCCTTAAATAAATTATGAGAGCGGCTTGAGAATAATAATATGTAGTAAAATATGAATAGAAAATATTGTACAAAATGAGGACCATTTGCCTAATCATATGACTCTTACCTCAGTGGCCTTGAACATTGGATCATTTTAAACGGTGCTGAGGCTCGAAAACCAAATTCTCCATGTGTATGGAGCTGGACCATGTTTTAAAGTTTGAAAAAGAATGCCAAAAACTTCATGGATTTTAAATGCGTATTTGGGTCGATAAACATAATCATCATCTTTTATCACATCTTTCTAAAATGCTTCGTAACTCCGCAATGGTAAATATGTGAAGTGGGGTTTCCCGTAAGACCTGAAGACGTTTCCCAAATTAAGGCTTATCGGTGTTAAACGGATATACCAATTTCGGTGGCTAAGTGCCATCTTCCTCTTTTCCCAACTATGGATCTGTTCTTCTCAACTTTTCCTAACGCTGCGTGTTCCTACAGGTACAAAGATCCTTGCTCGACATTTAAATTCGTTTCCTAGTAGCTAGTAGTGGAACAGGTGGTCGAAACCCATCGGACTGGTCGCTCGGTCAGATTGTGTGGTGACCCGAACACTATCGGTTTCACATCGGACCGCTCGGGGCTTCCCGGATCTGATTACTTCGACCACAATGACTCACAGGGTTAAACTCAAAGGTCCGATCGATGGGAATTAACCCTTGCTAACGATATCCCAAATTATATTCCACAAGATAATCGAACCGGCCTCTGTAATTTAACGAGGCATTTCTATTAGTAAGCAGCTTAACATTTAAATGAAAGGTGAAATGTTAGGCTTTTAACATTGTGCGCTATCTCGCAAATATTTCTCGTCGCCGTCACAACAAAGATGTTTGTCTGGCAACAAGAACAAATTAACCTTTATATAATCTAATATCGGTACATCGTACGGTACATACCTATGAGAGAGTACGTCCGCCGTGAACCGCCGATAACCCTCGCCTACCGCTCTCAGATACAAACGGCCGGAGGACCACGCGAATAATTAGCACAACCGTCTTATCGTACTTTAATTAATTCTGTTGGGAGATTGGGACTTCCCGATCGATGAGAAGCCGGACAAATGTACCACCCAATTCAATTTAATACCTAATCAGAAGGATACAGTTCCCTGATCGGGTTATATTCAATTATTTCTGTCTCAAATTCTGTGAATGGTAAAATATGAAAAGTATTAATATTTTATAATTTTTTCCCCATGTTTATGTAAGCGTAGTCGCCATTCATTCAGTTGTCCAATAAAAAAAGCTGTTAACGCTTTAATTGCTCGTAATCACGCTATTAACTAAGCAAGTTCGTCTAATGGCGACTGTAAATATCAAAACACATTCATGATACAACGGAGGAAAGTATATCATGTGTCCCGTCCATAACAATCAGACTACCCTCCAACCGGAAGCTCTTAGTATAAATGGCTATTAGACGTAACTTCCGTTATAATTCCACCTTCTTTTAACATATTCCTTAAATTCATTTCGGTTAATGGCTATTATGAAACAGATACGTTTCGCTTCAGAAGCATTTCTGAGAAGACAAAAGGAAATAAGTGTTACAAAGATAGCACACAATAGCCTGGTGCCACCCTTGTTGATAATAACACTTTTTAATGCACAAAAGTTTGTCAAAACGTATAAACAAAAGTTATGGTGCGCCTCGACTAGGCGGCCGTGGGTGTACCTGCGCTCAGGTAATGGCGGCGCCCACAATGGCATTCCGAGCATCCGAAATGAATCAAAATTCGGCGCAACAACGATGACTAACGCCTCGGACCCTTCTGATAAATTACAATAATAATGGCCACCTCTATTGTTGTTATTGGGGATGATTTCATTAGGATGCGCCCGCGCACCTGCCTCCCGACCCCTAGCCGACCGCGACGCTGCTAAACGTTACCGTTAACTGTCAAACATATGATTAGTGTTTCTAGTTAATTGGATAACAAAAACTACCAGCCGTGACTTTAAATTAGAAGTCAGTTAATAGCAGCGGGGTCGAGCAGGGCAGCGCCACGGAATTAACAAGTGTATCCCTAAATGTCATTTATGGACAGGTCAGACGTGTTTATTGGAGTGAGCCAACAAGTCGTCCCCACTAAAACGACTGGTTCCATTATTTGTACGCGGCGGCGACCTCCCGCGCCGACGGGAACAATGAAAGTGAGAGAGGGCAGGAATGCAGGCGGGGGTGAGGGCAGGTGCGGCGCGGGAGCGCGGGCAGGGGGGGCGTAGCGTTCCCGGTTCCCAGGCGAGGAATGCCAGCACGAGCAACAAAGCCTACCCGCCGCCATTCACCCCGCGCCCCCCCTCCGCGCCGCTAGCGGTTCCGTCCCAGACACGTAATTTTTCGTGACTTTCCCCTAAGTAGCTTTTACGATGCCGTGAATCGGTACTCGATACTTTTGATATTCAAAAATGGTCGCGTGCCCCCATTCGTTAGGCCGCAAAAAGTAAATTCGCTTTATTTTTTTTAAACCAACGTGATCGGCTAATAAATTATGTACGAAATGCGGTCTACAGCTACCCAGTACACTGCACACTGGATGGAATTCATTTTGCACCGGCGGGCGTCGCGTCAGGTCATGCGACTCGTTGTTATGTAGCGCAAAAATAAATAATGTACAACATACTGTGTGATTATAATAAGTGTTATTGTTCCATTCATGCAGACCGGTCGAGGTTCAGGGTCGGGTGTCCAATAGCCAACAGCTGACTCTTAATTTATTGCTATTTTAATATTACACACGTTTTCTACACAGCTAGGGCTTACTTTACATTAGGTTTACTTAAAACACGTCATACTTAAAACAATGGGCATCAATTTACAGAACGCACACAACAGTATCAATTGAATAAGCACATTTTAGAAATGTTAAGGAAATAACACAAAATATAAGAAAGGATTGTGGGAACTCGTACCTACTAATACCTAGTCAGGTGGCCTACCAAAGCATGAATAGTCCCGCTTTGGGAACTTATAGCTCTGTCTCTTTCCCACAGCCTAAAGACTCACGCTTTAATGCCGGCCATACACAGTACCAGTATACTTGTGCAAATCTAGACTTGCACAAACACAGGACCGTGACTACGTTAGTGCAAGTATCTTCCAACACACGTTCCAGTATACTTGCGCAAGTATACTGTAACATGTGTGGCCGGCATTACATTGTCACTGTCCTGTTTGTGCAAGTCTAGATTTGCACAAGAACTGGTACTTGTATGGCTGATCAGATCACACACGTTACAGTATACTTGCGCAAATCCTGACTTGCGCAAGTATACTGAAATGTGTGTGGGAAGATACTTGCACAACTTTCTTTGTCACTGTCCTGATACAGGACAGTGAAATCTAGATTTGCACAAGTATACTGGTACGTGTATGGCCGGCTTAGGACATCATGCATGATAGGCCACCAGTTCATAATAATATTTTTTTTTAGTCACCACCGCGCCAGCCACCTATTATAGATATTTTTAGATTTCAATCAGTATGCCATTATTATTTTTTTGAAATTCTCAGCGGGCAGTGGCCAGCATTGATTCAAATGTCACCATAAAGATTTTAAATGCGTTCATTTCATTTTCTTTTTTTTTTACAAATGGAACTTCATAAATTTTCAACTATGTTGATATTGTTTTGTTTCGTTGTTGCCAGGTTGTCAGTTTTAATAATAATTTAATTCCGACATTGAAGTTTATTATTGTTTTTTGAAATTAAACGCATTCATGGTGGTCTTCAATTTGTATTTCTGCCAGAAGAATTTTATTTTTTGCCTCACAAACAGTGACAGAATTATTATTTCATTAACCATTTTTCCTGTTTTATGATTGCAGCGTTAATTTGTAGACAAAGCAGTTAAAAATGTCCCCAAACAAGAAGACTAATGTGAGCTTTACGAGTCAAGGGACAGTAACGATGTTTTTATCGGGAGCCACAGATAAACTGACAGGTGGAAAATACGTTTTAATTTTAAAACTTTTTACTTCATTTTGCTATCGTGTCGGTGTTGCCACCATGTTTACGGGATGATTCATGTCAATCATTATCTGTCTGGGAATGTTCTATGTAAGTTTACATAGTTAGATATTATTAACTAATTTAACTATGCTCTAAACAAACTTAAAATTATTTTATTAAATTACTTAGTAGATTAAAATTATTATATTTAAAACAAATCAAATCAGTGAAGCAATTAAATTATGGTTCGTCAAAAATCACACAAACACATCACCTCGGAACGTTCCTGGCCAATCCTGGCACAAAAGATCCCAGAATACTTGCCGCCCAGGAAAGATCCGGCACGATGGTCCAAACCCGATACCCGAGTCCAAGACCGAAGTCTCTGACCAATTTCCCTCATGAAAACCTTAGCCTCCTCTCCCCCAAGCAAGTTTACATAAATAAAATATGTACCTGTATAATAGCTCTTAATCAAGTGTTATCAGGAGTTGTGTAAGTACATCGTAGGAGATGATGGTTGCTAGTGGTTCGTTAAATCAAATATTAAATTCTGCGTCTTTAAATCCATGTTCCACAATCGATTACTTCTTCCTTTTTTTAACCAGCGTCTACTACAATGTTTTAACAATTAATTATGCTTTGTTTATGGTCTCTTACGATGACAAACTGTTACTATTGTCATCGAGTTGTAGCCCATTAAATTGACTCATCACTGAACAATGAACATCTTTGATGAGGCAACGAATTCATTCATGTAAAGGACAATGGGCAAAAATGTATGAAACTTGGTCCAAGGTCCTCCACTGATGACACTTATGGGAAATGAAAGTATATGGTTGTGACATCATTCTGGCAAGAGATTATCAAAATCCGTCCGGGGGTTCTTTTTTTACGTCCATTTAAGTGACTACTAATCTAACCTAACCTTACCTATCCAAACCCAACCTAACCTAACTTGTTTTGTTAAGCTGTAAATGATGCCCGACACACATTGAAACATCTAGGCAGGCGGTTAGCTTATGCGTGCCTTAGACTCACTAGAAATACCAACGAGATCTTAAATAGCTAACCTAACCTAACTTTTTCTGTTCAGCTAAAAATGATGCCCGACGTATATTGAACCATCTGGGAAAACGGTTGACTTATGTTTGACTTGGACCCACTAAAAATACCAACGAAACCTTAAATAGCTACCCTAACCTAACTTTTTTGTTCAGCTAAAAATGATGCCCGACGTATACTGAATCATCTGGGAAGGCGGTTGGCTTATGTAGGACTTCGACCCGCCAAAAATACCAACGAGACCTTAAATAGCTAACCTAACCTAACTTTTTTTGTTCAGCTAAAAATGATGCCCGACGTATACTGAACCATCTGGGACGGCGGTTGGCTTCTGTGTGACTTAGACCCACTAAAAATACCAACGAGACCTTAAATAGCTAACCTAACCGAACTTTTTTTCAGCTAGAAATGATGCCCGACGCACAATGAACCATCTGGGAAGACGGTTGGCTTTTGTGTGACTTGGACCCACTAAAAATACCAACAAAACCTTAAATAGCTAACCTAACATAACTTTTCTAATTCAGTTGTAAATTAAACCTGACGCATACTGAACCATCTGGGAAGGCGGTTGGCGTATGTTTGACTAACAACGACTAAAAATACCAACGAGACCTTAAATAGCTAACCTAACCTAACTTTTTTTGTTCAGCTAAAAATGATGCCCGACGTATACTGAACCATCTGGGAAGGCGGTTGGCTTATGTGTGACTTCGACCCACTAAAAATACCAACGAAATCTTAAATAGCTAACCTATCCTAACTTTTCTAATTCAGTTGTAAATGATGCCTGACGCATACTGAACCATCTGGGAAGGCGGTTGGCGTATGTTTGACTTACAACGACTAAAAATACCAACGAGACCTTAAATAGCTAACCTAACCTAACTTTTTTTGTTCAGCTAAAAATGATGCCCGACGTATACTGAACCATCTGGGAAGGCGGTTGGCTTATGTGTGACTTCGACCCACTAAAAATACCAACGAAATCTTAAATAGCTAACCTAACCTAACTTTTCTAATTCAGTTGTAAATGATGCCTGACGCATACTGAACCATCTGGGAAGGCGGTTGGCGTATGTTTGACTTACAACGACTAAAAATACCAACGAGACCTTAAATAGCTAACCTAACCTTACTTTTTTTGTTCAGCTAAAAATGATGCCCGACGTATACTGAACCATCTGGGAAGGCGGTTGGCTTATGTGTGACTTCGACCCACAAAAAAATACCAACGAAATCTTAAATAGCTAACCTAACCTAACTTTTCTAATTCAGTTGTAAATGATGCCTGACGCATACTGAACCATCTGGGAAGGCGGTTGGCGTATGTTTGACTTACAACGACTAAAAATACCAATGAGACCTTAAATAGCTAACCTAACCTAACTTTTTTTTTCATCTGTTAATGATGCCCGACGCATATTGAACCATCTGGGAAGGAGTTTGGCTTATGTTTGACTTACACCGACTAAAAATACCTTACGGCCTTAATGTTTACTGAAGCTGAACAAAAAAAGTTAGGTTAGGTTAGCTATTTAAATAGGTAATTAAGGTCTCGTTGGTATTTTTAGTGGGTGTAAGTGAAACATAAGCCAACCGCGTTCCCAGATAGTTAAGTGTGCGTTGGGCATCATTTTCAGCTGAATTGAAAAAGTTAGGTTAGGTTAGCTATTTAAGGTCTCGTTGGTATTTTTGGCGGGTCGAAGTCCTACATAAGCCAACCGCCTTCCCAGATGGTTCAGTATACGTCGGGCATCATTTTTAGCTGAATTAAAAAGTTAGGTTAGGTTAGCTATTTAAGGTTTCGTTGGTATTTTTAGTGGGTCCAAGTCATACATAAGCCAACCGTTTTCCAAGATGGTTCACTTTGCGTCGGGAATCATTTTTAGCTGAAAAAAAATGTTAGGTTAGGTTAGCTATTTATGGCCTCATTGGTATTTTTAGTTGGTGTAAGTCAAACATAAGCCAACCGTCTCCCCAGATGGTTCAATATGCATCGGGCATCATTTACAGCTGATTGAAAAAAGTTAGGTTAGGTTAGCTATTTAAGGTCTCATTGGTATTTTTAGTCGTTGTAAGTCAAACATGCGCCAATCACCTTCCCAGATGGTTCAGTATGCATCGGGCATCATTTCTAGCTGAAAAAAAAGTTAGGTTAGGTTAGCTATTTAAGGTCTCATTGGTATTTTTAGTCGTTGTAAGTCAAACATGCGCCAACCACCTTCCCAGATGGTTCAGTATGCGTCGAGCATCATTTACAGCTGAATTAAAAAAGTTAGGTTAGGTTAGCTATTTAAGGTTTCGTCGGTATTTTTAGTGGGTCCAAGTCACACATAAGCCAACCGTTTTCCAAGATGGTTCACTTTGCGTCGGGAATCATTTTTAGCTGAAAAAAAAAGTTAGGTTAGGTTAGCTATTTATGGCCTCATTGGTATTTTTAGTTGGTGTAAGTCAAACATAAGCCAACCGTCTTCCCAGATGGTTCAATATGCATCGGGCATCATTTACAGCTGATTGAAAAAAGTTAGGTTAGGTTAGCTATTTAAGGTCTCATTGGTATTTTTAGTCGTTGTAAGTCAAACATGCGCCAACCACCTTCCCAGATGGTTCAGTATGCGTCGAGCATCATTTACAGCTGAATTAAAAAGTTAGGTTAGGTTAGCTATTTAAGGTTTCGTTGGTATTTTTAGTGGGTCCAAGTCACACATAAGCCAACCGTTTTCCAAGATGGTTCACTTTGCGTCGGGAATCATTTTTAGCTGAAAAAAAAATGTTAGGTTAGGTTAGCTATTTATGGCCTCATTGGTATTTTTAGTTGGTGTAAGTCAAACATAAGCCAACCGTCTCCCCAGATGGTTCAATATGCATCGGGCATCATTTACAGCTGATTGAAAAAAGTTAGGTTAGGTTAGCTATTTAAGGTCTCATTGGTATTTTTAGTCGTTGTAAGTCAAACATGCGCCAATCACCTTCCCAGATGGTTCAGTATGCATCGGGCATCATTTCTAGCTGAAAAAAAAGTTAGGTTAGGTTAGCTATTTAAGGTCTCATTGGTATTTTTAGTCGTTGTAAGTCAAACATGCGCCAACCACCTTCCCAGATGGTTCAGTATGCGTCGAGCATCATTTACAGCTGAATTAAAAAAGTTAGGTTAGGTTAGCTATTTAAGGTTTCGTTGGTATTTTTAGTGGGTCCAAGTCACACATAAGCCAACCGTTTTCCAAGATGGTTCACTTTGCGTCGGGAATCATTTTCAGCTGAAAAAAAAAGTTAGGTTAGGTTAGCTATTTATGGCCTCATTGGTATTTTTAGTTGGTGTAAGTCAAACATAAGCCAACCGTCTTCCCAGATGGTTCAATATGCATCGGGCATCATTTACAGCTGATTGAAAAAAGTTGAGTTAGGTTAGATTAGGTAGTCACTTAAACGGAAATAAAAAAAGAACCCCAGGACAGATTTCGTTTATATTTTGCCAGAATGATGTCACAACTATGTTCTTTCATTTCCAATAAGTGTCATAAGTGGAGGATCTTGGACCGCTTTTGCCCATTGTCATTTGATCATGATCGATAAAACTTTGACAGCAATCATCGACAGTCAACACGCACATTGCGCAGCGTAGTTTTTGACATGAGCGACTTCGGCCTTTCAAAAAAGGAAGTAAAGCTCCTTGTCTATGGCTTGCAGTCTGCGATGACACTGATTGGATTGCGTGGAGAGAAAATGTTCTCTTTATTCATATAAACCACGGACGACAGAGAGCGCATTTCTTGGCCTTTAATCTTGGTACATAACAAATGACAGAAAACTGTGATTGGAGTGCTTTTCAGACAATTTTTTCCCATTACTTACATCATACATGTAAATTAATGAACCTATCTCTAATAGTAGGCATACACCATCCTGCCTATCGATATTTGCAATTGTTTTTCATTTGACGCTTGCAATTGTTTCAAATCGGCAGTTCGTCCATATACACCATACACCATCCTGCCTATCGATACGATAGATTTGTCACAACTTCAAATCTGCACCAGTGATGCCAACTCAGCAACTAGATCTGGCTATTATTCGGTGACGACAGCTACAATTTCTAGCACCTTTTCATTTCATCATGAGACTATCGAATTAGATTAAAAAAAGTGGTGCAAGCGATTTTCGACCTTATCGACATTAAAAATTTAGTTTGTTTTTCTCACATTCTCATTCGTTAACATTGCTTCTTCATTAAAATCCGGTGTTTGCATCGTTGTCAATAAGGTCGAAAATCGCTTGAAGGTCGGAAAACATTTGCTTAAGGATTGCAAGTTAAAAAAAGTGGTGCAAGCGATTTTCGACCTTATCGACATTTAAAATTTAGTTTGTTTTTCTCACATTCTCATTCGTTAACATTGCTTCTTCGTTAAAATCCGGTGTTTGCATCGTTGTCAATAAGGTCGAAAATCGCTTGAAGGTCGGAAAACATTTGCTTAAGGATTGCAAGTTAAAAAAAGTGGTGCAAGCGATTTTCGACCTTATCGACATTTAAAATTTAGTTTGTTTTTCTCACATTCTCATTCGTTAACATTGCTCCTTCATTAAAATCAGGTGTTTGCATAAATGTCAATAAGGTCGAAAATAGCATGAACCTTTTTTTAACTTGCTTTCGTGGTCCCTTGACACCTCTCAAGTTTTCAATCGTATTTTGGTTTAAAATAAAATGAATAACTCTTTTTTTTACGAGTGTACATGCGATCCATGTGCGAAAAGCCTCAGTTTTCCTGGTATGGCCACGTTCACATGGCGATTATTTTCCCGTATACTGTATACAAGATTTTATCGAACAGAGCAGTAATAACAGTTCACAAATGAAAACTTAAAATAGTTTAAACGGCGTTCATACGGGAAAATCCCGTGTTTGAGAAATATAATATTTCACCGTGTACCGTGCAAAGTTGTCCTAAAACTGGTCAACTCTATTCGATAAAATCTCGTGTACGGTATAAGGGAAAATAATCGCCGTGTGAACGTGGCCTAACCGTCCCTGTAGAAAAGTAGCTAAAAAGTTTAGCCACAAGTTACACTTTTTAGCTTTTTTTCTAGCACCTTTATAAAATTGGCTAACTATCTATGTAAGATGGCATCACTGCTGCCGATTTGACGTTGTGTCAAAAACGATTTGATGACCTATCAAAATTGGCATGTCATGCCATCAAATTGGCATTCCACCCCCATACACGTTCAATTCTATTTGAGCAAATTGGCAGTTTTATGCCGAATTGACAAATAGGCAGTATGGTGTATGGCTACCATTAGTCTCTTCTCATCAGTCAAAACCCATGACGGTAAAAGGTTGTTTTGGGGCCATTTGCAAACGAACGAACCAAAAGAGGGTCTCCTTCGTGAATGAATAGCCAATGGCGTTGCGGGAAATGCAAAGTTCGCGCTTTTCCCATTTTAGACCCTAAGGACTCTGAACGAGACTGAGAAAATACATATTATGTTTATCTTATAAAACACAGAAATATTTGGCCAAGCAAAAATGGTCTTTTCCATGCTGGAACTTAAAAACGTTTCATATTTTGCAGTTCATTACTCAAATAGCATAGATTATCTTAGATACGAAGTCCGTCAGACATTCATATAAGGGCGACACCGGAGATCAGCTGGTTGGCGCGTGAGTGCCACCCGACTCCCGCAGATACCAGACGACATTGATCTCGACACACCGCTACGTACGTCTATACTTTCTAATTGGGCTGCGGTTTCTTCAGTTAAGGATTTAATCGATTGTGTAGAAATAGAGCTGGAGATCTTTGGGTCGGGTGGGTTTTTCCTCAGAGTAGGTCTGTATCCCAGCAGCGGAAATTACACAGGTCAGTTCGAGTGAGCTGCAGAAAGGCAAAATCACTGTCAATTATGATACTTCTTTCGCTAATATCGAACCAGGACAATTCTGTCAAAAATCGAAACAGGTGTATTTACACCTTAATTACAAAAGTCTTTTAGGAAAATTAAAGCAGCAAGCAACCTATCCATTGTAGGTAAAATCAACCCTTTAAATGCGATCAAAAGACTCCACTTTCGAGATGAGTAAGCAACTGAAACGAACCCAGAAGATCAACATGTACAAGGTTCTGACAAAGATTGGAGATGTCAAACGAAACGTCAAAATCAGTGCTATTAACCCAAAAAATCCCAAAATTATTACACTTTTTCCTGTTACTATACCAACCTACGGAAAATAAGAAAAATTGGTAGTGATTACAATGGCACCCCATTGGGATTCCAAGTTACGAGTATAAGTTATGTTTAGGCCCAACTTTGGGTAACTGCTCTAACTCAAAGAACAGAAACAAATCTTGGAATATTTAAAATTGTGCATGCCAAGAACTCATTAAAGCAAGAAGTTTTACACTTAACCCTAAAACGCCAGTTGTAAAACATAAGTTAAACGGAAGCCTATGGTTAAGTTAATAGCTCCTGTAATAACTACATGGGCTCTTAAACATCAGTGTGTTGAGACGAAATAGCAGTCGCAAATATCATCGTTAATATTACCATTCAGGGTGAAACTAGACGTCTGACAACGAGCCTAACGAAGGGGTATCATTATACCCATTACTGGATTGTAGGGGTCAGATAGGAGACGCTTCGTGTACAATTTGGTATGATCTATCAGCTGCATTTGGTTAGACTGGAAACCTACTCCAACATGGTTGAGAAAAGGATAGGAAGATGATATTAGAAAATAGAAATAAATTACCACATTTTGGGTACTTAAAACACCACGCAGTGCGTTTTAAAAAGAGAAGTTAATGGGAAGAAATGGAATGGAAAATGTTTATTGAAGAATTAACATCAGCACCAAAATACTTAAGCAAGGGAATACGAAATGAGAAAAAGAAAGCAAACAAGAAAAAAAAGAGTTGTAACCAGAGCAAGGGAGAGGGATGAAACTGGATTTTCCGTTGCTTGCAAATGCAGCCTAACGGCTCTTTGGAGAGTCGTTCCCTAATACCGGCAAACAATATATTATACATTATGTGCGATATGCATATCGTTGCATATAGACTTAAACAGGCATACTTACATTACATCGTATGTACTGAGACCCGGCAATCTACTAGTGCATTGCACTTAGTGATACCTAGTTAATGTATAATTAGCTCTTGGTCCATATCAGTATTTCAAGGTACGACATAATATTTATTTATTTTAGTCCGATTATAAATATTTTAACGGACCAATCTTGTCAAAACTAAATTTAATTACGAAAAAAATGTATGTAGAGTCCTTTCAATAAAACTTTATCACTCAAAACTTATTCGTGAGTACAAAACTTGGTAATCTGAAAGCTTTCCATCAATAGCTTGACTCAGAGACCCTGAACATTTGGAGGTGTTTATATAACCGCACCTGGTACATCGTTATCATCAGCTGTTACGTTGTGCCTCACGAAGAACTCTCCGGAGAGGGCACACGGCACTCCGGCGCCTGAGGACAGCCTCCCACTCGCCACCACCACCAACATCACAACTAAACACCTCATGGTCACCAACACTCAAAAAGACGAAAACAAAGTTCTCAAATAAACTGAGTTGTGTACACTCGCGAGCGCGCGTTCGTCGAGTCGACCGGAGAGCGCGGCGCGTGCTCCCTCATCGATGCGCCTTCCCGGACTGACGGACTGACGGCCGACACAGCCAATGAGCTCGTCCAACCGCACCGCGCACAACTTTTATTAGAACTGAAAATAAAATAAAGCTTTTCGAATTCCGAAACTGGTATTAATGAATTTAGCGATCGGACAATTATCTCGATGACGTCATGAACCGTGTAAAATATTTAAGATGTAAAAACTTAAGAGTTGCCAGAATTATAGGATAGCTAAGAGCGTCGCGAATTGTCGAATTTTCGTACGAATCATCAAATCGGCGATATTCGGAGCTTTTTATATGGCTGTAAAGTGTAGTAAAAAGTGTAGGTATCGTAGTTTTTTTGCGCGTCGGTGTTGTTTGTAGCATTCCGGTGAGACAGCGAGACAGTCGGACGTAGCGTGTCGTGCTCTGCGGGCATGCGCGCGCACGCCTATCGAGCGTCCGCCACTAGTCGCTCATCCACGCTGAGACATGACGGCTCGCGGCTGCTACACGCTCATATACCGATATACTAAATAAATATTAGCACAACAAGTTGTATTGTCTTTCATTGTGAGTGAATCGACTACAGTGTAGATAGTTATTAGGCGGATAACCAAATGCTCTGATACAGGTTTTTCTGAAAACTTACAGATTGCAAGTAAACTCGGAAAATCTATTACATCATATAAGTAAAAAACGCTATTTGAAGAAACCAACAGAGCACAAACACTAGTCGTTAAGATTTTCTCACAATTAATTCGAAAACAATTGACAAATAACCCATGAACTCAAAAAACACAAGTTATACAAGTAATTAAAATTTATTTAATCAAAATAATCAAGTTAACAACTTGTAAATCGTGAAAGTTATGGCTGTATCATATATAGTTTATCTTTCATCTACAAAGCTATCCTAATGTTCTCAGATATGACGAACATAATGAAGCAGACATGCTTTGAATACCGAACACAATAATTAAATATTTCTAAAAGGCACAATTTCCAATGTCAAGGATGGACTCACGACCTGCATACGAAACTAAAGCATCCATAGACAACCCAGCCTTCTTCTTAAAACCTTTTTTGTAGTAATAGACAATGGTAGAGCGCCGAAACTGACCCATTCGGATGATGAATGCGTGGAGATGGCATATTTTTAATTTATCACCGATAGATAATCCAGGTACGTTCATTGAGGTTCTTTGGTCGCGTCGCCGCCCGCCGCGCCACCATTGTTAGCGGGTAAGGACGGGGAACAAGGCATGAGCGGTAGCGGGTGACGTTTGTAAAGGAATAATGTATATAAATAGAGACTTTTTGATTTTATCTTAACAGTTTCATCCGTCTAAAAATTTAATGAAAGTTATAACCCCCATGTAAATGCTGAAACTAGTAGATATCATCTACATGTTTTTTTTCCAACTAAGTTAACATTGAGATCGGTTTCCAGTCTATTCGAATAGTAGATCAACCAGCATATTAAGTAACAATATAGGTAACATAATTAAAAGAGGCACACTAGAGATTTGCTTACCGAATGTTCAAAGGTAATCGACACCTTCGAAGTAAACTAAGTAGAATTAACTTAAGTAAGTTATAAGTATTCCTTTTGAAGGTTACTTAGTGTGGAAATAAGTAGGTAATAAACATAATCCCGATGCTCTGTAATCGGATTACAGGAATTCAGGAAAAAATCTTTACTTTAAATTATAAGCAGTGTTACGCACTCGCAACACTGCTTATAGTTTCAGAACTATTAATAAATGACCCATTTTTGTCTCACAGAGTACAGAGAGGTCAAAGCTGAGTCCCACCCAAGTCCCACGTCTAATCAATTTTAATACTATTTAAGGGGTGTTTTTTTTTTCTTAAATAAAATGGCTCTTATATCTACCACTAGTGTTTGTTCCTTTCACCCGCTACATACTCGAACAGATTATCCCACGGGTACATATAATCGGGATACAAATACTTTTTATCCTATGTGTTATATCCAGGTATTATAACTATCTGTGTACCAAATTACACATTAGCTCGGGCTATGCCGTTGGCACAGATGAGTCAATAATTAATTTGATTTTCTAAAACGTAAAATCTCTTGTCCATTGCACCTCAAGTCACATATATTTATGTGGTCCCAAACTCAGTCCACATCGCCTTTATAATAGTAGTAGGATTATGTTTCTTACTTTTTCGCGGAAAACTACTGCATGGATTTGGATAAAAGACATACAGATCGTTTTTTAAGCTACATTATATCGGTATTACAATCGTGAAACAATTACTGAACTCCACTCGGGAAATGCCATGAGCTATGATCATAGATTAATAAATAAATTTTTCATTACTCATACTCTGAAAATAGGTCATTACACGTCTTATTAGCCTAGGGAGAATCGCTTTTAACTGACAGCTAACAAATTTAAGAAAAAAACTAATTCTATTTTGACATTTCTATTGAACCATGTTGTGACTTTTTAAACAGTCACTAATTTACAGCGTGATTTAAAATTAAATAATACAAAGTTAGTAATATTACGACTTTAATATTAGTTTCAACTATTTCTCTAAAATAACATGGATTTCGGAAAAATCTTTGCCATTTTTTTTAATGTCCAACATGAAAAATACTGTCTGTATAGCTGGACAAGCACAGAAAAAAAAAACAAAGTAAGCCGGATGGCGACAATCCGATCATCAATCATATTTTCTTGAGCTAATATTAATGTTTTATTTTGACTTTCCTCGTATTCGTTATGAAAAATACGGTGTTTACCTCGGGTAAATTACTTATTTAGTCCCTCCAACTATTATCATTATCACCCTCACTACGCTACGGGCGCCAATCCCCGTCTAGGGACTGAAAAAAGTAACTTTCACGTTTGATTTCAAAAGGTAAAGTCGCTTGTCCATTGCACCTCAAGTCACTTATATTTATGTGGTCCCAAACTCAGTCCACATCACCCGGCCTTAGCCATGACTGTAACTGGTAATAAAAGGGACGTCTCATTTATTATTGACAAATATTTCGCGCTGAAAAAACTATTCCTATTATTGGTACCCTAACGGAAGGCGCCACATTCTAAACTTTATTGTGTTTATTATATGAGGCACTTTGGCGGTATACTTTTATGGCATAAATAATAAAAGACAGGAAATTATATCGATTCTCGGTGCAGTTGCGACGCAGGGAGCAAACGGAGGCATGTCGAGTGCGTTTATGTCTTTTGTACGTAGGAGCGCCGGCGCATCCTTAGATGTAGCCAGCATTCTTTGTGAATGACTGTTTGAGCACGATTACTGGCTAATGTATTTTATTTATTCAATGGGTGGTAACAGAATATTAAGATATTTTTAAAGATTAAAAATTTTGTCAAAAATTATCTATATGTGAGAAAACCAGAAAGTCTTTTTTTTCTTTCCTCATTGCTTCCTCATAAAAACTTAATTAAAGATCTACACCTAGATTAGCCAAATCTTATTTTAATCAAGAATAATGAAAAATAAACTACTATCATAATTTTCCTTAAAAATGTCATATTTATTTATTTTAAAATATCTTCTTTATTTAAGTTCCTACCTTGTATTCTTCAACCTCCTTTCCAAACACCTCTATAAATTGTAATCAAATTAAACGGTTCCCATATATTAAACATTAGAATCGCGTGAGACGTGTCGCTTCGTGTCGACACAAGTCTAAACGATTAGCACTGGCGCGGCGCGGCGGGCGCAGCGCATAAAAACTTTTTCAAGTAAAAAATAAGTCGAGAGAGAAAAAAAAAAGAACCGTGCACAATGGCCGGTGATACCGTGAAAAATGTTCACAAATAAAACAAGTCTTAGATCACCCGGGAAGCCGGTTACACGCTGCTCAATACGTGTGAAACTTGGAGACTTTATTATTTAGAAATATTTATTTTATCAGCTTATGTATGTTCTTCTTTGAGGGCTAGAGGAATAGATTTAGCTTTCACGTTTAGACACAAAGAAAAATAAATATCTTGACCACGTTAAAAAATAATTAATTAGACCACATACATAATGCTAAATAAATAGTAATATCGAAAACATTTATATTTTTCTTCATGAATCTGGATAAACTCTTCATACCTTAGCTATCCAGTTTCGCAATTACTCTTCAAAAATTACAAGATCATGAAAGAAAACCGAGACCTTCTTCCTTATTTATAGAAATGCGCCTTCTTCTATATTGAAACGCACCCTCCATTGCCAATGAAACACAGCCAGTTAAGTGCCAAGTTGTGTGGCAGCCACCACGCATCCGCAAACACGCCGCGTCATCCTTCACCCCCAAACACAACACCTGATGAGCTCACAATCACCCCACAATGCTAATGGGTTACCCAGAACCTTACCTGATCACTCGCTTACTCGACAACTTCCAACCAATTAATCATTCCAATACGAAGCTTCAATTTTTGACAACTAAAGGAATTTTAATCGAATTCAATACGTTGAAAACGATTCCGACATTCTGATTCACAATCGAATAGTTACTCGATGAATGAGAATTTTAAATCTTTTGTGTCGTGTTTGGGCAATTTATTTGGTGCACAAATTAAATATACGAATACATTTATAATTGGATACAAGTCAACAGTCCAACGCTCGTCAAAAATATTTGTTTGGTGTACAATGCAGTTGATGACTTTCACTGCAAGCATTTCTTAAAAACGTACTAAATTAGTTATTTGTCTTGAAACAATAAAAAGTACATTTACAACAGTTCTATAAAACATTAAAACGCCATCGAGATGGTTCCAATTCTTTTGAAGAAACACAAAAACAAAAGTGAAGCTTGCTCAACAAAAGCTCGGTGCCGCGCGCACAAAAAATATATTATTACGGTGAATGTTTCCTTGTAACTGTGTCAGTGCACTTAAATGCAACAAAACCAGGATAAAATGGCGGACTGGAGGATATTACTGACGAAGTTATTGAACCGGGTGGTCCATGTGAAATAAAATGTCTGCCATCACCTTTGTGTGTCGTAGCAGTCGACCACGTGTCTTTTAGATTAGATAACAAGGTGACACTGATATCTTGATAAATTTACCAGACTTATTTGCAAACACGTTTTCATTTACTTTTGCAGAATGGTTTCTGAGGATGCATGGCATATTCGTATCTGGACATGAGGTAAAAGATGAATCAGTCCTTTAAAAAAATATTGGGACCCAGAAACTGGCTGCGATAATCATGGCGTATGTTATATTCTCTAAATGTATAGTAAAGTACAGGAGCCATCCTTCCGTGAGAGGAATCACCTATTATATTATTAATCAAACCAGTTGGGTGGGAGGTTAGTTTTGATGTGCATTTCTGGATGCGAACAACGACCAACGACACTAAAATCCGGGCCATTACCAATAAACGAACACATTATGTGTGGACTAGGTAAGTAAGTAGGTAAAAGGTACAACGACGAAACTGATTTTTCAGCCGAAACCGAAACCGAACTTTCGGCCATGCTCTCTATTTCGGCCGAACCGAAACCTGGATGAGGAAGACAGGAAACCGGCAAGTATGCAGCAGAAGAAACGGAAGATCTATACGCTTCTTATCGGCAACGAGACCCACGCAGGGAAGCAGAGTGCTAGTAGTGGGAGCAGCACCATAAAGAGAGTTTTCTAATTGGATTTTATTGCTATGTTAATTGTTTATGATATTAGTATACAAATAAAGGTTACGAAAGTTTCGGTCTTAGTAAAATGCAAGGTAAAATACGAGTGCTTTGTTACGGTCACAACGGCCGGTATAAAAGTAGGAACAAACGCCGGCACTGCGTCTTGAACTTTAGTTTGTAAGCCCTGTTTGGGGGCCTTAAAGTAATTTTTGGGTACCACAGGATTGTCCGGTTAAGTAGCTTCAACCTTATAGAGTTGTGGTGCTATGAGAGGCCACGTCAAAAAAAAAAACAATAAATAAACGCACTGCGTCAGTCGCAGCCGAGCAACCGATGAGGAAACAACTTAAGTGCAGTGGCCCGTGGTCCCAGCTCCCATTATTTCCGTTGGTCTGACAAAACATACACATTCAGGGGTGCGTGGGTACATGCGTCACCAGCAACGTAAAGAGCGCGTACATCAAGCCTGTAGAAGAAAAATACGGACGCGCCGTCGATCAACCCGGTCCGCCCAGTACACAGCTCTACCCAGATTTTCTTCCGGAATTTAGTAGTCACCATTAGGAGTTGAAACGAGAATTCGTACTTCCAATTGAGATCAGCGCAGCTATTATTTAGCAATACTTGATGCTTTCCGTTACATTAAAAAACTGTCAGTCAGGGTTCTTGTACACGGCGCATGTAACCCGCGCAAGTGCCTCAACATGCTCAAGCTACATGCGCCGTGTAAACGCACCCCGCGGGTAACTTGATCAAGTAGCTTGCGCATGTTACCCACACGGGTAACCCGCATCTTTACTACGCGGGTTACATGCGCCGTGTACAAGCACCCTCAGTAGCCACGCTAAGCTAACAGTTTTAAAGCGATCTCAAGTGCAGGCGCAAGGCGCAACCAGTACTGGCCCTCCGATTTCAAGACGATACCAAACAAGTTTATGGCAGCGGTTACAGCCTGCACTATGTCGATGCGCCATCGACGCCTTTTTGCCGACTTGCGATTCGACGCATTCACCAATCGCAATTACCGCGGCCAAAAGTATGGCGTGTTCAGACCCTAACTCATGAAGATATTTTGTGGGCTTAGGCGCAAAACGTCTCTTTCGCAAAATGCCACCTGGTCGTAAAACGTCTCTTTCGCAGAATGTCTCTTTCGTAAAATGTCTCTTTCGCAGAATGTCTCTTTCGCAAAATGTCGCACCTGGGACTTAGGAATAAAATTTTGATTTTCGAAACAAAAATCATTTGTTTAAATTATCTAAAAATGTTGGTACTTAAATTTACTTAAGAATGTAAGCCAAATAAAAAAATAATATTTTGATACAGTTAAATATATATACAGTTAATTGCCTGTTGGTCTAGCGGTTAGTGACCCTGACTGCTATGCCGGAGGTCGTGGGTTCGATTCCCACCCAGGACAAATGTTTGTGTGATGAGCACGATCATTTGTGCTGTCTCTGGGTGGAATTTATCTATAATATGTATGTATTTAGAAATATATAAGTATGTTTATCAGTTATCTAGTACCCATAACACAAGCTCTGCTTAGCTTGGGACTAGATGGCGTTGTGTGATAGTTGTGGAATATTTATTTATTTATTTATTTATTTATATTTAATTTAAATAAATGATTTTTGTTTTGAAAATCAAAATTTTATTTCTAAGTCCCAGGTGCGACATTTTGCGAAAGAGACATTCTGCGAAAGAGACATTCTGCGAAAGAGACATTTTACGAAAGAGACATTCTGCGAAAGAGACGTTTTACGACCAGGTGGCATTTTGCGAAAGAGACGTTTTGCGCCTAAGCCATTTTGTGAATGCTCCAACTAACCCGCGAAATTCAAATTTCCTTACGTTTTTTTGCAATTTGCAGGCCAGTGACATGTTGTTACTTTATCAAAATATAAAAATTAGCAAAACATTCGCTCCATCAGCTCTCACATAGAAAAGCTGCATGTAAGTTAGATTTCGGAGATTTTAACAATATGCACCTTTTATACGTGAGAGCTGGTGGAGCGAATGTTTTGATCATTTTTTCATTTCGCGGCTGGTTGGAGCATTCACCTTAAAATTGCCGAACAAAATAGCACTTTGTTTTAAGAAATTGTTTCTTTTTTACTTTTCTCGCCAGTTTACTGCCATTTTAGGGGGAGCTTACTCCTATTTGCTTTCATTGCGCGGAAAATGTTTATGCTACAATTCTGCGATTATGGGCTTAGGCTTCGGGTCGAATTTGTTTGAGTGTCCTGATTTATATTCTGATTTCATACTTTAGTATTACGCTACACGAATTTATAGGGACTAAATGCTGAAATGTTTTTGTAATTATTAATGATACTTTGACCTCGTTTAAATCATTTTTGCTGAGCATACAGTAACATTTTTTAAATTTATCGCAAAAGGGATCACGGTCCAGCCTGGACTGTTATTTTTTTAGTTAGGTATATCTTTTAAGTCGCAATAAAGAGGCAACGCTCATCTATGAATGCCTCGAAAAAACGACTTCCGTGAGAAAAGTTATTTTGTAGGTTATTTAAACCCTTTTTTGTGGTTGTTCAATAAGTTCAGATAAATGTAAAAAGTAGCAAAAATAAATCATTTCGTCAATAATGACCTCAACACCACAAATGTCTTATTAAATACATAACCATACATACAAAACATACAGGAGTACTCACACACGCACCCGAAGGTAGCTTCCCTAAGCGGACATTACCACTTCATCATCACACCTCAATGGATGGCCGCCATATATCAACGGCGTCGGCAACTCACAGAATGTTCCTCCATCAGATACCATACAATGTACTCACGTGACTGATATCATATGAGCTGTGGAGAAGCTGTTTATATTATAGTCGCGATTAATAGTTTTGTAGATAAAGATGTTCATGATATTGTGTAAAAGTGGCGAAAGGAGTAAGTACCGGGTCAAACGGGGTGAATACGGATGCAGGGGTGAAACGGGACAAAACTTTGAAAGGGGTTTTAGGGATACATAAAAATGATATGTTGCCAACAAGGTCTCGAAATAATAAAATATTATTCAATAAATATCTAGATGTTAGTATATATCAAATCAATACAATATTAAAATCCCTGTTAAAGTTTTGTCGCAATTCGCCCCTGCGTCCCTATTCACCCCGTTTGACGGTAAGGTTCGTAGACATCTCAGACACTAACGTACATGGTCCTCATATATGTAACTTGACCTTAAAATGTCTGGATTTAGAGACCGTGACCTCTGAGTTTGTTTCGACTGTTTTTCTTCAGAAACGTCAAGAACAAAACACCGGCCTCATCTCGTTTGTAAAAGTGTTTGCTATAACTTTCATAATATCTTTCATTTTAATATCGTAGCAGATGGCATTATGTGGTTTCCGCTTACCCCCTTAAGAAAACGGCGTGCGTTTATGTTAAGAGTATTAATATGAAAGTAATTAAAATTTAATTGTGTCTATTACCTTTTAAGGAACCGCGCGGTTACATCATATGGTAGGGTTAGATGGAGAGAAAAGGTTTGGCTCTTCGGCAGTGACTTAAGTACCTAACGAGATCCTTTTCTCTTTAGCTGACTGTACCTGGGTTGAATAACTTTAGGATTTAGAAAAAATGGAATCATTCCTGATATCAACGCAGTCGAAGCCACATGCCAATTCTGATAGTCATTAAAAAAACACTTTGCACAACAATCATGACATGATGACAGCATCTTTTAAATATTAGATTGGCACAACTTTAATAACTTCACCTGTCGAACAAAGTTCATACACAAAAAAAAGCAACTGATAGTTTGGTAAAACAAGCAAAACTTTACTTTTAACGTATACCCATTAATCAATAAACATCAATTTTGTAAAGATCCAACAAAACACCAGAGGCTACTTCATAATGGCAAATTTAATGTAAGTGCACTCGGGAAAGAAGATCTTAATGAATGAAATCTTGATTGATTTCGCGGCAAAACAACAAACAAAAGAACTTTCTCGAAGGCAGGTCGGCCACAGCTACCAGAAAGGAAACTCGGAGTTAGAATCTTGTTAAGAAATTCATCAACTTTTACGAACTAATTAGGTGCATGCGGCTTATACCTGGCCGCGAGAATATCTTCGTATGAAAGGTCTATACCACCACCTCTGTACTGTAGTGTCACAGAAATATTAAAAACAGGAGAAGTGGTAAGGGGGCGTGTCGTTGAAACCTGGTCCTGAGCGTTTTGGCCAGAAATTGACTTGGACTACTTTATTTATGTTTCCTTTATTACTCCGACTGTATTGTTTTTCATTAAATACATTGCTCTTTTACAACGATCTCACATTATCACTGAGTGACTGGACTGGACTGGACGTTTTGGCTGTGTATAAATATATACAAGAAGCACTCAATATAATTAATAATAAAAAATATGCTGTAGGATTGTTATTAGATATGACAAAAGCGTATGATAAGGTACAATTTGATATTTTGTTAAATAAATTATATAACATCGGCATTCGCGGAAAAAGCCATGAATGGTTTAAATCATATTTAAAAAACAGAGAACAAGTTGTAGAAGTAGAACATTACAATCAGAAATCAAAAGAAATAGAACTAATACGATCCGAAAGTATACCCATTGGTACTGCTTCTATACCACAAGGAAGCGTAATAGGGTGTCAACAATTTCTCATTTACACAAACGACCTTCCAAACCACATCAATGAGTCATGCGTATTATTCGCCGATGATATCTCTATCTTAACATCTTGTGACAATAATTTAAATTTAAACCAAAAACTTACTTCTATACTTGACACTACAACACAATGGATGAACGAACACAATCTTGAAATTAACTTTAATAAGACTAAAATAATATCTTTCTACCCACGACAAAAAAACCCTTTAACTATAAATTTCAAATACAACGGACTGCAAATAGAAACAGTAAATAAATTCACACTTTTAGGTCTCGATATAGATTCACACACAGATTGGAAATCACACATTCAAAAAGTTAAATCGAAATTAAGTAAGTTTTCATACGCACTCAGAGAAATCAAGAAAACAACAGACCTTAAAACATCAATGGTAATGTACTACGCGTACGCATTCGCATGGCTCAAGTATGGAATTATACTATGGGGAAACAGTACAGACGCGCCAACATTGTTCACTCTGCAGAAAACACTGATTAGAATCCTTACCAATATCAAAGAAACAGACTCCTGTAAGCCCCACTTTAAAGAACTTCAAATATTAACCCTGCCTTCCCTCTACATACTTGAAATTTGTAAATTTGTACGAAAATATCCCCAATTATATACCAAAAGAGAAGACATCCAAAATAAAATTTCACTAAGACATGGAAATAGACTTAACATACCCACTTCACGATTAAAAATGCACTCTTCTAGTACATTTGTCATGTCTATAAAAATTTACAACAAGCTACCGGAAGACATTAAAAATACTAATAATAATAATACATTTATCAATAAACTGAAACGATTATTAATCAATAAAAGCTACTACACAATTAATGAATATTTTGGCGACAAATATAAACAATAATAAGAAACTTTTCTGACATCTGACATAATTCCTTTTGATATAATAATACCGACATTTCACTTTAAATTTTGACTATCTTATTAATTTGATTTAATAACTAAATTGATAACGCGGAAATAATACTTATTTAAAATAATTAAATCCAATATTTTATTAAACATTCAGTGTATTAATAATTATAAATATTATGTACATTAAATAAAAAAATAAATTCAACAAAATTAAATGTATTAATATTCAAATAAATATAATTATGATCTATATTGTTAAAACCACAAGAGCCTTCTCACTGTTTTTAACTTCATAACTTATTATTATTATTATAAAACAGCGCTTTCATCCTCTCTCCTATCACCAACTAACTTTGCTGTGCCCGACAGGGTCCATAATTGATTCTATGTATTACCTTAACAACTGTCCTATGTAACATTATGGAATGCAATAAAGTATTGAGTATTGAGTATTGAGCAATGTAAAGCTGACATAACGATACCTCATCAAGCCGTAATGTCGCGTGGTGCGTCCGTTGTATTTGAGCGGGAGTAGCACCGCCCCCCGCTTGTCGCGACAACACACAATGATAATTGTTAGTGTGAGTAAGTTACACGGAAAAAGAGTACGCTGTGGTTTTAAGAATAAGGTTTATATTTAAATGACTGAGTTATCGATGGCGCGTGTGTGCACTTGTTCGTAGTATTGTTTTGATAGAACTACATATGCAAAATTATCGTTATGGTGGGGCTGTTGCGGCTTCACTGGTTTTCTATACATTTTAAACTCCACGCCATATCTCCTTCTTTAAGATATCTGTGTGTAGTGTAGTACCCCGAAGTGTGTTCCCCGCAGTTTCATCCGCCATCTTTATTTTTTTCTTTTTACACTCCCCTCCATCCACTCCTGACGCGTTATTAATAACTACATACTATTTCATCTTCATCAAAAATTGGGCTAGTTCACACAAACAGTTTTTCTAATGTCTTGTAGTTTCAGAGACTCCTACATTCAGACAAATTCTTTTCTCTTTTATTTCTAATTAATAAGAAAAAGAAATACCGAGTTATATATCAATGTAACTTATATTATGAGTTTAAAAGTTTGTTAACGACTGAACTGATCCTGATGGAATTTCAAATTCAATTTTGGAATTCAATTCCAAAGTTAGCCTGGCATAACACATAGGATACCGTTTATCCCGGTATATTTTTCCCATGGGTCAATTTTAAAGGTACTCGTGGGTGTATCCACTGCCAACAGCTCCAACAGTATACCTCCACCTCTTTCCTATACTATAGAGATGAAGCCATGTAGAACAAATACTGTCATAAGAAGTGATGGTAGGCCCCTAATCGCGAGACTACCTTGACGAAACATAGCTTAATAAGGTAATTAAATATTTATTTACAACACGAGAAATTCAGAAATAATTTTCAGCAATTTTAGACGATCTTTTCTAAGGGTTGGGTACTAAGTAAGTATACTATGTTACTTATATTAATAATTTGCCTTAAAGCCTTACAAATAGGTTCTACAAAATATTCAAGTAATTCATAAATGATGCAACTTCAAATATTTTATACATTTTAGGTACTATAAGATGTATAAGTGAAGCAGTGAACGTGAAAAGAAAATGTTGAAATTAATTTAGATTTTGCTAATAGAAGTAAAAACAGGCATATGTTCCTAAAATATCTTAGTCTAGAAAACTGTTCAGTCTGGCAGTGCTAAGCCCATAGTTAAAGGCTTAGTTAGGTCTAATTTCTATTTAATTACTTTGTCCTAGACCACTTTGTCCGCTATAGAGTGTACGGCAAGGATAATTGAGTCAACCACGACAGTCTACATTTTAAACAGACTTTTGTGGTTCCATTTTTAAAAGAGGTAAGTTTTAGAAGCGAAAGCAGGGCTATGAAAGTTTTTATTTTAAGGTAAAGTAAATTCGTAAATTTCATGTAGGTAAGGTCCTTTTAAATATAAAACGCTTATCGTAGATGTTTACAACATTTAACTAAGTAACACATTTTTATTACATTTTTGTTAAATGTTGCATCACAAATTGGCAACACTGCCGCAACCTCTGTCATTTATTGGTAACGCAGACGTCCATACTAAGTACGCTATTTGTGAAACTAAAAATTAAACTTTGAAAATGCTCTATAATTTGTTTTACTCAAAGAGATTTAAAAGAACATATAGAGCGGGCATTGGGAAAATTGTCAAACAAAATTTATTGATGCCGTGCGTCAGTAGCAATTTCTAAGCGTTGCATAGCAACGCGACTACAAGACTGAGGGACTTTTTACCTATTGGTAAAAAATTTTGGATCACAAATTTCTTCGTGATGTCCCGTCTACTGCTCGTATATAGTTTAATGTCTTTGGTTTTACTCAAACAGTAGAACGCGACGTACGGAATGTTCATTTGTCGAGACTACGGGTGTTACTTAAATCACAATAACGTGATACAAAAGGTGTTTTTTACACTTACTTGCAAAAATAAATATCGTTTCATTCCATCATATAAAGTAAGTAAGGTAAGATACTGCGACATATTACTTTAGCTCCTAAAATGTACATAGATCTACTGTACTCGTAACTCTCGGCAATCAATGCATCAAATCTCATAATTTTCATTTCCTGAAACACCCCATAACTGATACACGTTTCACAGATATCTAACAAGCAACTGCCACATAATTAACATCCTACCGAACCCACGTTTCTTTTTAGCTTCACCAAAGAAATACTTTCCCAAATTCACACGGCGTCCAGGCTATGAATTACAATATTACAATAAAACCGTCACAATACAATCTAATATAAGGCCGTGGTTGAATGGAGCGGGTTCACGGAAGGGTCCCACAAATCATCACGGCCTCATACGCGTATAATTATCCCGCGCCGGACCCGCCCGATAAGATCTCTATAGCCGCTAATCTCTGGGGATAACGTCGAGAAGTTCCACTCTTGGATTCACATCCGTGGGATATGGAATGTTGAATGTGGTAGTTTTGTATCTATGTTTGTTTTCTTCTATGAAGAAGATCAATTTCATATTCTGATTAGAGCATATAAGGTGCTCTAAACAAAATCTCTATGAAAGTTTATCCTTTCACTAGCACTTCGCCCGAGACTTCGTCCGCGGGTATTAAAACATAGCCTATTGTACTCGCAGATAATGTAGCTTTCTAATGGTGAAGAAATTTTTAAAATCGGTCCAGTAGTTTTTGAGTTTATCCATTACAAACAAACAATTTTTTCCTCTTTATAATATTAGTGTAGATGTAGATAAATACAACTTAAAACACACATAATTAGATAACTTCTTAATTAGTTAATAATCCGCATATAATATTCCTACTCCTGAATCACAGACCTCTCTGTGATGAAAGGGATGGTCTGTAAACAGAAAGGCTGTAATCCACGAGGGCTTAGTGCTGGGTGGATGCCACATGTCTTCGATTTTGTGTTTCCTTACGATGTATTCCAGGTGTGTTTTACCAGAGTAAAAAGATCCAGCTATATAGTATACATATATACAGCTTTTATCTTATAATTTGGTTATACAATATAAGAGTAAGTCTTGAAACACTAGAATCTTTATCGAAAATAATGCTATTTTTAGTCTCTTTTTTTCACTCCCTATGTTCAACCTCCATTTACCTGCATAATCCTGTAATCCTGCAAAGAGGTCCAGACCTTCTGTTTGTCATGATTCGGTGCGGATAATCCAACGGTTGTGTGACTAAGGCCTCAGGAATGTGCGCGGGCGACTCGTTGTCCCCCGGGAACAGCCTGTGCTTGTACACACTACAGATTAGTTGGAAAGTACTAGTCCGTTTCGTACGAGTTGGAAGGGATAGTTTCTTCTTGGTATAAGTTTTTCTACATCGCCTTCTAACAAGATTTTCACGAGCGTCTCGGTGTACGGGTTGCACTTGTTTACCCGACTGCGACAGAAGGTGGGTTTTGTTTTTTTTTTTTCTGTCATCCTTATTGGTACCTTGTCTCCTCATTCTAATTGAAACAAATTATACTCAATAATTTATAGCAGAGTTTAAATTAAGACCGTTTTAACTAAGTTTCCTGTTAAGATGACAGACAGCAACTTTCGAACGGTTTTTCGATGCTGTGCTGTAAGTTTTCTAATTTGTCTGCATACAAAACTCTTTAGCTGCATGTACCAAACAGTCAAAAAGTGCATATTTATATAAGGTGACAGGTAATTAGTGTACGATACTTAAACACGTGATTGTGCTCATGATAACAAACAACTTCTACTATGGGAACAAACCTGAAAAGGCGGTAAAAAATATCAGCTGTTTATGTTTGTTCAATGTACTGAACAGCTGATATTTTTTTCACGATTTCGGCTTTGGTCCCATAATAAAAGTTGTTTGTTATCATGAGCACAATCACGTATTTAAGTATCATAAACTAATTACCAGTCACCCTATCTATATACAGCTTACAGTCATACTCATATAGCATACCGTTTGAAAACTGCTGAACAAACTTTAACTAAAAGTTTTACATGAAACTAATTGGTGAGACCATAAAATAGCCAAAAAATCGTCACTGGTATAAAAGCATACTGATAAACTGTAGAAGGCTTCCGATTAGAAGATCGGTATTCGATGTGGATTGGAAGAGTAATCCAGTGAACCTTCTCAATTTCTTACCCCTCGGTATGCGCGAGCGCCTCGCGATCGAGATCCGCCGCGCATTCCTGCCAGTCGCGATCCAGCTCCACAGATGAAAGGACCAACATTAAGGATTTATAAACTTGTCGTAACGTCGAGATAAAACGCATTTTTATTCAAATAGGGTGCGATTGTTTTATTTCATTCACGTTTATCTACAATAAAATTACAATATCTGCAATTCCATTGCGTGAGTCAAGTCTACTTGGAGACGGGGACTTATGATTCTGGTATTTCGTGGTGGGAGACTGTTTTGGGTGAATCTTGGGAGGCTAACTTTACGTAGTCCGAAAAAAAAAGTACCCGTGCTATTTAAATTAGATACCTACCAATTTTTTTTATGCTATATAATGTATGATCTTACGGTAGCACGATAGTTTTTGTGTTTAATTTGGCTTTTGGCGAGTAATGGGTAGTCACCCATTACTCGCCAAAAGCCAAATTGCTGTCCGACCATGGACCATGCCCGGGTCGACGCCGGGTTGCAGTTGTGTTCCACGCGCGCCTCAAAGAGCGTCAGCATAATGACGGGGCCCCCTTTAGAGGGCTACAGTCCTGCCGGGGTTGCGGGACTTACGTATAACGCGACTCAGTACACAAAGGGCTACCGAAGGACACCGTGGATTTTAGTCAGTACACTGACAGTAAGGGTGGGAGCACTCATTTGATGATTTTAACAAAGGGAATCAATTGCAGCAGACCCGGCCAGCGGCCACCGAAGGTGCAGGCATGAGGGCGGCGAGTAATGGGCGACTCATTTGATGATTTTACCACGCTAAAATAAAAAATAGAAAAAGGACTCGAACGAGCGACAACATTACACAAGACTTGACAAAATCTTAAGTCAAAGCTCTATGGGAGCTATATGAAAGCTATATAATAAGGGCTAAGGGTTCAGCGTTTTTGCGAGTTTCTCAGTAGCAACCACCATAGCTTATACTTCTTATTACATACTGGCGAAATGTGGGTGTTCTCTAATAGAACACCTCGCAGCCTCTAATAGGCTGCCTGTGCCTAACCCGGATTACAGGAGTCATGATATGTCAGTCAAGACTTATTAATTTATGAGTTACCTACATCTAGGTACTAGGTACTACTACATACTTCTAAACACAAATTCCCAGCCGACCCAATAACCTACAAGTTCAAGTAAATTACGCCACAATTGGACATACATTAGTAGCATCATTCTCCCGCCGTGTCTCATTTGAGTTTCAGCACAAAGAGCATCCGTCGCCAACGACCGACAAACTCCAGACATAACAAAGCAACTAATACATGTAGGTACAAGTCTGTGGTACAAGTTTATTAGTGTACTGGCAGCGAAACTGAAATGTGTACTGGGTGCAACAAAGCTTGAACAAAACGCAGGCATTTCACCCTTCAGTATTTACTAAGTATCTTTAAGTGGGGTGCTATGACAGGAAACCTCTACGTGCGCCCGTGGACTGGAGTTCCTTCTCGGATACGTCCGGGGGGAAGACCAGTTTTTCGGGCCGGTGCACCCTGGGATGCGGGCAAAACCTCTTCCTTTTTTTTTCTTAACCCAGGATACCGTGACCCCGGAACGTAAAGGGCATAGGAAGGAACACGGGTGGATTTTAGTCAGTAAGAGTCTGACAGTCCCTTCCGCCCCACCCAGGACGGGAGGACTCATTTGATGATTTTATCACTTTAAAAAAAAAAAGTATCTTTAAGTAGTATAAAACAAAGTCGATTGAGTCTACCTGTTCTTATATTATTATAACTTCTCATCGTCATCATCATCATCAGCCTATAATGCTCCTACCGCTGCTGGCACACAGTCTCCTCCCAATGAGAGGGAGTGAAGAACCTTTTTTTTTTTAGCCTGGTAAAACATCAAATGAGGCGTCGCACCCTGGGCAGGGCGGGAGGGACTGTCAGACTTGTACTGACTAAAATCCACGGGTCCTTGAATAGCCCTTTATGTTCTGGGGTAAGGAAATAAGTCCCGCGACCTTTATAAGAGCCATGCCGTAACTTCTACGTAACCACTTATCTCTTTTACTATGTGTACCACGCGTTGTAAAATATGATCGAGAGAACTTAGAACAATAGAACTATAAGTCGTCGTAGCAGTGACGTTATATCTTTGAAACAATCACAACAGCAATCACGAAATACCCACACAATGGACCCTAGTAATTGCGACTCGGTAACGGGTTTCAACTACTGTGTTAAAAGTTCAAAACGTGAGGGTCCACACAAATTGATACTTTTTTTTTAGCTGGTAACATCATCAAATGAGTCCTCCCGCCCTGGGTGGGGCGGAAGGGACTGTCAGACTCTTACTGACTTAAATTCGACCGTGTTCCTTCCTATGCCCTTTACGGTCCGGGGCCACGGTATCCTGGGTTAAGAAAAAACCCCCGACCCCAGCAGGCGTTTGGCGCGAAACACAACGCACCACCGACCCGGGCTTGGTCCTTGGTCGGACGGCGAGCTACCCATCACTCACCGTCCTCCGCAAGCCCGCTCCGCCGCTACAGTGCCCTCTGCTAATCAGAGGGACACGCGTTGGAGCATCCACACGACAGGCTATTCGCATACGGGCAAAGAGACCAGTTAGGCACACAGTGCCTAAGGAAGGGATTTTGCCCGCATCCCAGGGTGCACCGGCCCGAAAAACTGGTCTTCC
This sequence comes from Agrotis segetum, assembly GCA_036375495.1. Classification (NCBI taxonomy): domain Eukaryota; kingdom Metazoa; phylum Arthropoda; class Insecta; order Lepidoptera; family Noctuidae; genus Agrotis; species Agrotis segetum. The sequence continues at coordinate 732,961 of JAQSVV010000237.1, forward strand.
CCCCGGACGTATCCGAGAGGGAACTTCAGTCCACGGGCGCACGTGGAGGTTTCCTGTCATAGCACCCCAATTGAGTGTCACTTGAAGCGATTCGAAGATTCTGTCAGAAAAATTCTGATGCTCGACGGAATGCACTCGCTGCATACATTTTGTTTATATACCGCAGAATGTATGAAGTACGGTACGGTAGACACTCATTGCGCTTACTGTAAAAGTAGCTGGATTAAAATTTCGAGAGATGCGAAGTGCATCCGACGAGCATTAAAAAACAAAGAAGATTGGCATATTGTCAATCTCGTTAGCCATCGTTTACGAGACGATTCTCACTTCAAGTGACGAGTGAAAAGTGTCACTATCCGTTAAAAAAACAAAAATCATTTTCAAGGGAGGCGAAAAGTGTTCCTTGTTAATTACTTTGTAAAAGAACATGGCCATTGGTAAATACTACGCCATGTTTTTTACCACCTTTCTTCTGTACAGCATCATTCTACCTAAATCAATACCTAATTGTAGTTGAAAATTGATCTGGAAACCCTGTTTGTCCTTTTAATAAATATTATAATACACGACATAGCGTCAAAGTCACCAAGAAGATTATGAAGCTTTTTCAAGCAATTAACACGCTCTCAAATGTATTAAGTAGCATTTATGTACTTGCTTAAGAACCTTGTCAAAGTTAGTTGATTTACTTATTTGGAAAATAATGTAAAGAAAAAATTCATTAAATTTTATGAACTTGGATTTCTGGAAAGTGGAAAAGTTTTCGACACCTCAAAACAATTAAATAATAGAGAGATTGATGATTCAAAAACCTTTTGAAGTTTCCAACTTCCTTGCTGGGTTACACTGAGTTGGAAACTTACAGCCACCTTTTTCACGCACAATGGAGTATTTAACTGAAAAAACGTAATAAGTCCGTTACGTTAACCAAAATTGAAAAAGATACGACACTTTTAATATTAGCAATACGTCACAGGCAATTTTTGCTTACTCCTAACGTCAAGAACTCCCGTCAAGAACTCGACAAAGTCCCGGAGTTTGAATTTAACCCCCTTGGATCCGGCATCGAAATTAATCTGAAAAAATAGCGAAAGATTATGAAAAACGTAGTTTAAATCAATCAGGAAACTGAACATTGAGGACAATTTATAGGCAAAAAGAATATTTGTAGACATAAGATGTTGTCTAGCACTAGTCACGGATAAAGTTTCAATAGTCAGGGCACAGTCAGAGTGACCTTGGGGAATCCTCAGTTTGTTACGCTTAGTCCTCACCCAAGCGGGAATCTTTCCCAAGGCCAAGGTTGACTTCTTATGTAAAACGGTCTTGAATTGAAATTCATTGCCCACAGAACACTGAATCGCCGCGCATAGAGACGGCACCAGATAATATTTGAGACATGATGACAACTTGACAAGGAAAGTTACGTTTAGCGCTTAACTTCTGTAATGCACCGATTTAGATTCTGACATTAATCCTCCCTGTAGTGCTATGCTCACTACAAATAAAGCAGGGAGCGATGAAGCTGTGGTTTTTCTTTATGGATTTTCAATTTTATGCAGAAGAGTATAAAGTAGAGAATCTATTTTTTTTAAACACCTTGGCTGCCCGCGACTACTCATTTCGCAGTGCGAGAGGTAACAGAATTGGTTTATGTGAAGTGTACCTATGTAACTGTAGACAGTGCCACCTCTATGTCATCCGAGACAACTCCTTGCTCTGTGGCTTCCTTTGCATATCAATGAATAGTAATTGAATTGTAATCACATGAAAGACTAGACTAATAGTAATGGAAAATTGATTTTATGTAAATTGTAGATTCATGATGGATTAATATAGGTCACATGATGTAACCTACTGAAGAAATGATTATGTTTATCTTTGTTATTCTGGTGAGTTTCAACTATAGGGTGAATACGGGAACCGTAGTTCACACTAACACACAAACTTAACGCTACGAATTTTAACACAAAGGGAATTAATAATTTCTATCATTGTGAAAGCACACGCACAGCACCTTCAGTGTGCTGTAGAAGCACATCAAATATCAGCCATGTAGGTCCAACAAATATTTTTTTTTTATTACAATGAGCCTACGGTGTCCCACTGCAGGGCAAGGTATTCCTTCCCTCCTTCCATCTTTCGCGATTAATGCGATGTAGGCCAGCGCAGTACATCTCGCCATCACCTTCTGGGCCTGCCGCGTTGACGTTTCCTGCCAGTTGGGCTCCATAGAGTGATTATTTTAGTCCACTGCTCTTCCGACATGCGGCAAATATGACCAGCCTAGTTCCACTTCAACCGAAAAATAAAATGTTATTAAAATACCCACAACATTTTCACACTCCTCAATTCCCTGCAAAACCGAAACCGCCGATAAAAAAAGTTGCCATATTATTTGCATAAAGGGTAAATGATGAGTTCCAAACACTTTTACCTATCGCAACACTTTTATACCTTTCATAAGGAAGCCAGGTGTAACTCGAGCCGAAGAACCGAAGTAAAACTTTTTCTTTGGGTCATTAATCATTGCCTGAACTCCGCACGACACTCGTTGAAGAAAATAACTGTTTCGGAGTGAAGCAGTTATTGATATTTACAATTTTCAACAGCTTTTGTAATTTGTTTGAGTTACTACAAACTTTTGGAAAAATATTTGTTCATGGATACATGACTATCGGTAAATATAATGACGATAGATAAATATATTGTAAAGAGTATAATGTATGCTGTACCTACAAAAAAAATACGCCATGATATAATTATGCACTCCATTTTCGATTACTTTTTTGGTACACACAGACTGTTACATACAGTCAGTGTGTGTAGGTACAAAAATAAAATATTGGCGCACAGAAGTCGCGATTCTGTGATGGCTTTGACGATGCGCCGCGACTGCATGTTATTTGAATCAGTTTTTCAGTCAATAACTACCATGTGTGTGATTGCTTTCCTAACAAGTAGACTTCTGTATCTCACTAATCCTATAGAATAAGCCAAAAAAATATAATAAGCAATGTAGGACTTTACCTTCAACAGGGCTTCACTAATGAACATAATTTTCATTTCGTACAGCCAGAAACCTTAAAAATAGCGCCTGTCCGAAACTCGATACCACAATTACCGCGGCCCTGCTTCCCAAAACTATACATTTCGTGTAATTAATCTCAATATTTCATGAGTTTAATGGCGAGCCGGAGAAGTGTCGAAGTGGGAATCAAAGAAAAGTTTCGTAGTAGGGGAAACAGGCGGCAGGGCCCGATGCAATGCGGCGCTGCGGCACCGGCAGGCCCCGCCAGCCCGCGCCGGTCATAAAACTTTTTAAATTGCTTTCTTTTTACATTTAAATAAATGGTTGTTGTAAATAATGCGCGGATTCCTTTATTTTCCTTTCTCTAGCGGCTCAGTGTGTAAACTTTATTTTATCAGACGTTAAGCTAGTTCTATAAAATAGTTTTTCTTGAAATTGCATTTTTAGCGCTCGCAAAACACCCAATATATATGTTTGTGGTGCACAATTGTAAGTTGTGCTACGAATATGTTTATTTCGGAGTCAATCATAGCTTATTTAAATTTCTGCCTTAAAAAAATTTTTAGCTTGTACTGTCTCACTCTACAGCTAAATCCTTCACCAGGATCGACGAATTTTGGAAAATCCTTCTACTCCACGACGTTCACGCTACGATCTCGTCTAGCTGTTTCGGGCTCTATTCCTGCGATTCTATATCCAGACGAAGTAAACTAAAAATGGAAAATATATTCAAATGTCTATTGCAATTTGCGTTTATAGATGCAGAAAGAAAAACGTCGAACCATAATATTCACATTTTAGCGCTACTGCACTGAAATTCGTCTCAAATTCATCCCTGTAGCAATGCCGATTTCATTTGAGGGCAGAACTCTTCACCTTTGAACTTCGCAACCTGTCGGGCCGCACGAAGCCTCCTCTCTTCAAACTTCGCGAGTATGTAATCCGTTTCGGCTCGTGACCTGATTTCGGGTATCGCTCAAACTCAATTTTTTTTTTTCGATGTCGGTAAATAGGTACTCACGGATAGACGTAGAAACACTTTAAAAGTAAAGGATTTTCTTCGAAATGTTTTACAAATGTTGTTAGTATTAACTTCACCTGTATATTTTTAAGAGTTTGTTGAGTAACTCTTTACCTAAATGTTTGCATAGTACGGAAGCGGGAGTCAGTCAAAGTTTTGACAAACAATTTCAACTCTTTCACTGCATAAATAATCTAAAAAATGCCGAAATATCATTCGCGTTACAACATTGCAATGTTGATAATTATAAAGATATAAAATCACAGATTAAACTAACAAAAATATCAAACCATAGTAAATACAATAAAGAAATCTACAAAAATGCAGGCGCGGGCTACGAGTCTACGAGCGTTCTACGAAATCGGGCTACGAACAGGCGCGGTCCGAAGGGGGGGGTCACAGGGGACATGACCCCCCCCCCCAAAATCTAAGGTCACACTGAAAAATCTCAAAAATTTGCCAAATAATAAAAAGAAATTTCTAACTACTTATCCCCTAACGGCGATAAATTGTTTGCTGACATCTTGTGAAATATTATGTCTTGTGCAATAATGTATAATTTATTCCAGATACCTATTTTTTATTAGTGTAGTGAGTGACCCCCCCCCAAAATTTCAGGCTGCGACCGCGCCTGGCTACGAATTGCTTCTATTTATCATTTTAAACTTCACCTAGGAACTCTATTTATCCCGTTTGTATAGTGCACACTTCGTTGCACACGAATACACGTCAAAAGAGATACGAATACCGGACGGGATAGGTATTTGTATATCGACTTTTATGAGTAGGTCTCCATACATTTTCAATCACGATCGAACTTATTCTCAAAATACAGAGATGAATCCGATACACCCATTCAGTAGCTCCTTCTCCACGTCTATAATGAATCGCAACATGATTTTGGCCCCTTTGAAAATTCTTTTACATGACAGTCCATCCGTTTTATTTATATGGCTAATGGACTCCAATCCAATGAAGTACCTATTTCTAAGGTTTCGGGTCGCGTCAATAAGTTGTTAGGTCATATGGTCAGCCTTCGTATGTCGTACATTTGAGTACCTTTTTGTTTGTATAAGAACTTCAATATCTGATTGACCGAGCTTCACTCGGTTTTTAAAATGTCTTTATCTTGGGAACCGAGCTTTTCTCAAACCTGGGACCTTTCCTTGAGCCGAAAAACCCCTAATCTGTAACTTTCATGAAAATCCTTGGAGCCGTTTCCGAGATCCTGATTATATATAAATATACAAGAATTGCTCGCTTAAAGATATAAGATAGATTGTTGAGCTTCTCTACTTGGACGCTTGTTGGATAAATAAACAATGTTTTTCAAGCGCAAACTCGCCGGTAGCATTTTGATGAGACCTTAGTCAGCAACACTGCGAGATGCTCGCTGTTCAGCTCCTCGACTCTCCAGGCGTTCAAGATGTCGGTGAGTGTCGCTCCTCGCTGGCGCATGTTTTGTCTGAATTCGACTAATGTGAGAAGCCGCTTAATATGGGTTGCTGGTCTCAACTTCTCAAGTGGTCCGGCTGTTGAAACACCTGATTGCCACACGCTGGCGGAAGCTGCATAAGATCGCCAAAGAGCTAAACAATCTGCTAAAAATCGCAAAACATATTCAGAATAAGTATATTTGTAAGTATAGTATATTTTTTTTTTTTTTTTAAGGTGGTAAAATCATCAAATGAGTCCTCCCGCCCTGGGTGGGGCGGAAGGGACTGTCAGACTCTTACTGACTAAAATCCACCCGTGTTCCTTCCTATGCCCTTTACGTTCTGGGGCCACGGTATCCTGGGTTAAGAAAAAACCCGCGACCCCAGCAGGCATTTGGCGCGAAACACGACGCGCCACCGACCCGGGCTTGGTCCTTCGGACGGCGAGTTACCCATCACTCACCGTCCGCAAGCCCGCTCCGCCGCTGTGCCCTCTGCTAATCAGAGGGACACGCGTTGGAGCGTCCACACGACAGGCTATTCGCATACGGGCAAAGAGACCACTTAGGCACACAGTGCTTAAGAAAGAGTTTTTGCCCGCATCCCAGGGTGCACCGGCCCGAAAAACTGGTCTTCCCCCCGGACGTATCCGAGAAGGAACTCCAGTCCACGGGCGCACGTGGAGGTTTCCTGTCATAGCACCCCAAGTATAGTATATTTGGTGAATTAGGTACCGTACCTACACCAAATATAGTCTACAAATTCTACAACATTACCTACGCAATAAATTGCGAAACAGAATGCTGATTCTCCAAGAATACTTTCAGGCCAAGATAGTGTTTATTCAGCACAATAGGATCGTAATTAACTAGACCCATTCATTCGTTCGTGTCAGCAGTGAGTGAATGAAAAGTCGTAATCGCACATCGTACAGTAATAAAGGTTCGTGGCAGATATGACGGGATACGAGCGTGAGTAAGCACAAAAGAGTTACAAAAGGTTCACTTTCAAAATTTAGATGTATTTAAAAGTGCTATTAGTGTACCTAGCTGGTAGTTGGTCTAAAACAGCCACTTTAAGTAATAGTCCCAATGATATATTCGTGATCTTTCCGATAATTTTTTTTTATGCATATACAAAAGGTGGCTTTGGGAAGGGTGGAATCCATTTCCTAACTATCAACCCCGGGCAACGTCATCACAGACTATCTGTCTAATCTGTATCCAGTGGCGGATTTGCAATTATATTATATTCGTGATTTGATTTTCCACCATGTTCCGCCCCTTTCTCATTAATTAATAGACTTCATGATTAAATTCATTCATTTACTTTATTGACCCCTTTAAACTGATTCAGAAAATTGGTTTACATTAACTGAAAGCTGTAGTCTATATTTTCTGTCTTTGTTAAACTAAACGTATCTTAGGAACTATTTTATATGTATGAAATGATTTGTACTTACTTTGATAGTGATTTAGAAAAGTAACGTACGTGACCGCGAGCCCTTAATTCAGTTATTTCTTTCTACATTGTTATCATCAGTGATTTCTTGACACGATTTGCGACCCATAATATTAGCAGCTTTAAGGGAAATCCGCCACAGTCTGTACCGTGTGGTGACGTCTGAGCGATTCCACAGGTGGTGGTGGTAAGCCTCACCTGGGCTGGCTAACAACCAAATCTCTAAAATCGAAATCTATGCATATTTCGATCGATTCATAAAACCTAACCTACTGTTTCTAAGTCATAGTATGAAGGACTCTCGTATCGCCTGTCTGGAGGGCGCGCAATGTCGACTCGCAGACTCTTTGAGAACACTAAATTATAGCTAAGCTACTATATTATGGAAGTTTTACGTACAGTTGAATATTATCAATTGGACTAGTTGTTAGTGCATAATAGACAGCAGTATCATATTTTTGAAGATTTTTTATTTTATTTGTGTTAGAAAGACTTAGGAAAATGAATAACTTAAAAATTGAGTCAGACATCAAGAAAATCCATCAATCGGCCTAAAAGAAAACGGGAGCACAGTGTCTTCAGCGAGGCTTCGGGAAATTCCATTTTGTCTTCCCATGATGCGCCCTAACAGGTATATCCGAGTGTGGCTCGGGCCCCTCCCTTCCCTCTCCGTGTGCTGATAGTGACCATCTAGGTGGTGTTCAGTGAGAATGGCTTGGCCCTCGCTCTTATCTCCAAAAGTACGAACAACTTTTAAAGAATTTACCCCCCCCTGTTGAAAAAGGGCATCGAAGTAAAGATACTGATTACGAAATTCCAGGTGTCTTTAGATCATCATCTTAATTTATTACACCTAACCTGATTTTTTCTTAGAATCCAACTCGGCTTACGAGTCGATGAAGTCGGAATTGGTCCCCTGAGACCGATTACAATAATTGAAGACAAAAGCCTATTATTAAGGTACGCAATCTTGTCACCAACCTACCTACTGCTTTTATTAATTAGGTTCAGGGTACTACACCCCAGAAACCCCCAGAAAACGCCCACAGATCCAGAACATCTATCTACAACAATCTGTTTATTTTAAAGGATTTCCAACTTAATCCCTAAATTAGTAGGTTCACGTTCGATTAGGAAAAGTATAAAGTTTCGAATAGGTTGGTGTGGTCTGTAGAGGAAGAAAAAGAGGTACAACCTGCCGATTATGCGTTTGTAAGTAGGTTTAGATTAGCCAGCATGCTACAAGACAACACGTTTTACAGCTAAAATAATTTGCCAACTCCTGCAATACAACGCTATCAAAAAGTTTGCGTCCTGCGTCTGCTGAAAAACAAAATAATAAAAGCGAACGTATTGTCAAGAGAACTTCGTCACAAATCTCGACGGGAGAGGGCTATACTTACATCTGCGCTAAGATATTACTTTCATAAGAGAAACTCGGGGAAAACAAATTTATCAGGCCACTTTCGCTCGTGTACTCATGGTCATAGGGGAGTGAGAAAAGAGCAAAAATGCGAGAAACAACTTTCATGAAGCCAGGTGATTGTTGTAATTTAGTGGACGAGTAAAGAGCTAAACGGAAATTACCTTGCGTATTACGGATATGGACTCAAGGAAATAGTTTACAATTCCGAAAATCTTCATTACTGATACTAATTGCATAATTTTGAATCATCATCTCATCTGCCTAGCCTTTTCCCAACTATATTGGGGTCGGCTTCCAGTCAAACCAGATTCAGCTGGATATCAGTATTTTACATGGAGCGACTGCCTGTCGGACCTCCACAAGCCAGTAACTGGGTAATACGATACCCTTGGTAAGACTGGTTGTCAGACTTTAAAGCTTCTGACTAACAGTAACGACTGTCAAAGATCTACAAATGACAGCCGGGACCAACGGTTTACGTGCTTTCCGAGGCACGAGGAAACTCGCTATGATAGATGGTCACCCATCCACAGACCAACCTCGGCAAGCGCGGCTTAACCCATCGGCCTGTGCGGCTGTGATTATTTAGCCACGAGCTCCTCTACAATAAAGAATAATATCCATTGTCGATAATATCCACTGTCAAAGGTCTCTTTTTTAAAAAAAACGTAGATAATGTAATACAGCTTTGATAGAAAACTTCATGATTGATTTGAATATTTGAAAGGATCGTAAATTATTAGAAAATAACTTTATTACTAATTAATTGAACATTTCACAGTCAAAATATCGATAATAATCATTCACACTTCTGCAAAAGGCACACTGTAACTCTTATTACTAGTAAGGCTTAAAGTATAAAGGTACAAAACAAATCATTGGTGGGTCGTTTTATAGTTGTACAACTACATAAATGTGATCTTTGTTCGCACTTGGTTCACTTGCCAGACGTTGAGATTCTCGTATTCTTCGATGCAAGCCTCCACCTAAGTAGGAAATGAGAACTTTAAATACTTGATATACATACTTTAATAGGCTGATTGACAGCAACAATAATTTGGGAAATGTATCCCCTCTGAAAATACTAAACACTCGAAGTATTGAAAAATTATGGGGTTTTTTTTTATATCGTTAATTGACGGAGAACGCATCAAAAATCTGGGGGCTCGTAACATCGGAATGCAGTAAATAATATTCTTCATCATTCATCATTTTCATTATCAGCCTATAAATGTTCCCACAGCTGGGACTCCGGCCTCCACTCCAGAGAGAGGGAGTGGGCCATAATCCACCACGCAGGCCCAGTGCGGGTTGGTGGATGTTACATGTCTTCGAATTTTTGGTTCCAGTACATTGTCGGTTTCCTCACGATGTTTTCCTTCACCGTTTTGTGAGCAGTGGTGATGAAATAAATTACACAAAGTAATAAGCCTGGCTGGATTCGAACCCATGACCTACAATTCGTAAGTCGGGGCCGATACCACTGGGCCACCACTGCTCCTATTATTCTTCACGTACTGTGAATTTTAGAAGCGTCATCTTTGCATCAGTTTTGATTTACGTAACGAAAACAATATACGGATCAAATATGTTTTGATAATCTAAATGACGAACCAGTAGGCGAACTAATAACAATAACTAATAACAGGACTATGCTTTAAACCAATATTTTATCGTGGCTTTAAACAGTCAGTCATATAAATACTGGGTCTTTGGACACTGTTCACTGACTTATCACTTAGGCCCCGGAATGTAAAGGGCTATTAAAGAACACCGTAAATAGTCAAGTCTAGCAGTTCTTCCCGCCTTGGCATAGGTGGGAGGTATAAAAAACAAAAGTACTTATTTCAAGGAATATAACTTACTTGATCTGGCTTGAATCCCTTGTCGACGCAGCGCTCTATGACGTCAGAGATCTTGACGGTCTGGTTGGAGCCCGCCAGGTCGCGCACGATCGCGAAGATACGGTCCGTCGAACTTATACCCCTGAGTGACGAAAATATATTACATACAAAACATTTTTTTATCATTTTTCATCTTCGGAAACCACCAATGTTCACGGACCAAGTCTGTGAATCTATGGTCGCGGGACCAAAGAATACCGTGACCCCGGAACGTAACGGGCTATTGAAAGACACCGTGGATTTTAGTCAGTACAAGTCTGACAGTCTCCTGCTCTGCCCTGGGTAGGGCTTATTTGATGACTTTACCACGCTAAAAAAAGAGGCTGTGAATCTATAGATTCGATTTCACCAGTGTACGGATGTAATACCGTGTGTGGCACCAATGTTTATTCTGGTCGACTCACTCAAGCGAACATTCTTAAAGATGTCTGTCACATCTGGATACTTTTGTGCGCACATTGCTAAACTCAGTTCAGTGAAAATTGTCACGCAATTTGCTGCATTGTGGGCGAACATAACTTGCGCACAGCCTTAGCGGTGGAACAATTTGGTCGTCGATGTCCCTCTATCCTGTATAAGTCAAATATGGAGTATGTTATTCTTACCTCTGTACATTCTCGTCTACAGGTGACAGCGACTGTTTCGACATCTCCACTAAACGAATAGCTTCAGAAACATCTTCTTTCTCTACTACGTCTGACAACCTACACACACAAAATTAAGAATAATTATTTTAATGCACCGAAAACCTGGTTAGTTTTTCACAAGTGTTTATGTAAAATATTTTATATAGATTAATATATAAAATATTTTACATTAAATAGTCAGTCACCTTTGAGTAATATATATTAATTTAATATATATTAATAAAGGTGACTGACTGACAGTGATCTATCATCGCACAGCCCAAACCACTGGACGGATCGGGCTGAAAATTGGCATGCAGGTAGATGTTACGACGTAGGCATCCGCTAAGAAAGGATTTTGATCAATTCTACCCTGAAGGGGATAAAATAGGGGATGAAATTTTGTATGAAACTTTGTCAATTTTATAAAAAATACATTGTTAAGTTCCGACATCCACGCGAACGAAGTCGCGGGCACAGCCTAGCCTAGGTGTGCATATTAAAATTCAATATTTACATTACCTGAGTCTGGCCAACGCGGTGGACAATCGTAGTATAGCGAGTAAGTTCCTCGCGGATGTGAACGTCACGTCACGAGCGTTGCGAGCCTCACGACGTAGCTCCACGTATGACGCTGCAACAACAATATAGCTCAGTTGATAATCTTTGTATGGATGCTATTTCACTAGCATATTTGCCCTTTTGGTTGTTCTTTTAAGGCTACATCCGATACTTCGGCCAGTATTTGACACTATAAGAATCCTGTCAATGTTGCTGAAAGCTCTCTGAGATACGTGTGGAACACAACACGCCGTGACGACTCAGGAGGACTTCTCCTCGATCTGTTTTGTTTATTTTCTTTTGTTTTTCCTACATCGTTTTGTTTAGTATTATGTTGTTGTTATGTCTTTTATGAGTCCAATAAAAACCTTTTCTTTCTTTATTTCTAACCATATGACCCCACGACCCGATGCGAGAGGTCGCCATAGCACACGACCTCTGCAAGGACACGGCGGTGCTCTGCCCGAGCGGACGATGTCCACCGTGTTCTCCGGGCGGTCCACACATCGGTGACACACAGGAACTTTCCACAACAACCGTGTCCGGTGGGGACCTGCGTCGGACGGTGAGGTCGTCGATATAAGTGTTATTATACTCACAGACGATATAATCAGTGAGATGGTTGGGTACGGCGGGGTTCTTCCTCTTGCAGAGCGCCACGTACCGCCGCACCAGCCTCATGGGCAGCGCGCGCACCTCACTGGGCGGCTGGCTCGAGTGCTGGTGCACGTAGGCGATGTGCTTGGCTAGCTCCAAGTCCTTCTCACTGTAGAAACAACATAGTATTTAATCATTTGCTGTTTAATAATCATTTTACCAGAAAGGAGTTGAAATGCAACGGCGACACTGATTATAACTTTCTTCACTTCTGTTGGAGTGTTTTCGTGAAATAGGACGGAATTGTGCCCCCTGCCGGCCTTACAATTGAAGGCATTCCACAGGATTGTCCGGTTAAGCAGCACACAACCTCCTCTAGTTTGACCTGCGATTTGCGATTTCCAAAAAAAAAAACAGAAGCGTGTCCATGGAACAGAAGTCAAATAGGACTGGTCAACGACGATATAATACTAGACTCGTAATAACAGGCGACCGATGTCTGTCAACACATTAGGCAAAAAAGTCTTATATTCGTCTCATTTCGACCAATCCTGTGAGCCGTAAACATACGTTGAGACAGAACAGACCTTGAGTTAGCCAATCACAACGCAGAACCCCGTCCCCCTCGCTTACGTAGTACCTCAGCGAGTTGACAGAATAGTTTTTGTTCTTTAGATCGTGCATGCGGTGTCTAGTATTATATCGTCGTTGGGACTGGTCAACTACCGCAAAAGAGTTGGCCATTAGATGTTAGGAACTCATACTAAGGTTTGTGTTTCGATGGATTACAGAGTTAAGCGACTTCTGCCGAGGTCTGCCTTTAAAAATCTATTCTAAATTCATGTGAACAAATTCAAATATACGTACCGGTTAGGTTTGTCCTGTATGAGCCACAGTAGATCAAAACGGGACAGCAGCGCGGCTGGCAGCTGTATGTTCTGTTCGATGGTCCGCTTGGGGTTGTAGCGGCCGTACGCGGGGTTCGCGGCCGCTAAGATCGACACGCGTGCGTTCAGGCATGTCATTATACCCGCCTGACAACGGAAAAAAGATGTAATTTAAAAAAAAAGCCGTTGCTCCACGCTTTTAATTACTCCTGTGTCGTGGGTGCGTATTATGTAGTTACATTCAAATCAAATCAAAAGCATTTAATTCAAGTAGACCAGTAAAAGGCACTTTTGAATTGTCAAAGACATAAAACAACGTTGTATAATCAAACACTACAACTTATGGTGCTACAGTCCGACTCACAAGACATAAAAACTTTAAAGTAGCGTACATGTTCTCCGACCTTCCAAGAAGTAGATCTCTACGGGAACGTTATTATCGCGTCAACGAAAAAACTCCATGGACACTCTTTTTAGATCGCCAAAATAGGAGGGAAGTACAAATCCAGGATTGTGTTACATCATTCATTTTGAGATGCGTGCACTTTGTGAGAACGATGTAGCAAGTTAAAAGTGTACACAGCAAGAAACTTCTTTAAAAAAAAAGACAATTCAGAAATAAAGAGGTTTGTCCTGTAACAATTAGAAAAAAAAGCCGTGGCAGCTAAGATGACCAGTCCAACTGACAGCGTACGCCGTTCACGGCCGCTAAGATCGACACACGTATCAGGCATGTCATTATACCCGCCTGACAACGGAAAAAAGATGTAATTTTAAAAAAAGCCGTTGCTCCAGCTAAATGATCCGACACACGTGCCACCATCAGCGAGGGACATTTGAGTGAGCATGACATTCTCTTTCTTTGACCACCGCCCTTTTTTTTAAGCCCCTAGGGCTTTTCTAGCTATTATAGCACATTATTATCCCTAGAGCGCTAATTGGTTACCTACAAGCCCCATTTGGGGGTAATAAGGACCTACTTACTGAATTTGAGAGATGTAAAAAGCATTAGTAACCTTAGCAATACTGATGGTCTGCTGCTCCATGACCTCGTGTATGGCTGTGCGGTCGTTCTCGGCCATTTGTCGAACTCGTCGATGCAGCACACGCCCTGGTCCGCCAGCACCAGCGCGCCGCCTTCTAACATCATCTCGCCTGTGAAGGGATCCTGTGCAGAGCAAATGTGTATTTAATATTTAATCACCAGCTCTTCATCGTGGTCTCACCACCGCTGCTCAGCTGGTTTTTGCTTATGATTTATAGCCTGTATATAGGCTTTCTCGATAAATGGACTATCCAATAAGAAAAGATTTTTTAAATTCGAACCAATACATCTGAGTGTAGCGCGTTCACCCAAACTAACTCTTCAGTTTTATAATATTTATTAGCTTCTACCCGCGACTTCGTACGCGGATTCTGTTGCTCTATTATAAGCGGGACGGGAACACAAAAGGATGCGCGATACGATTCGAGACGTTCCAGACCTTTCATTTTTGTAAGACAACAGGAAATTCCCATCAGACTAAACAACTTTTACTAAGATGTCATTCCTATACAACGTGTGTAACACCAAATGCCCAAAACCTCTCGTGTGGTAACTCAGCCCATTTTACTGAACAATTTTTGTTCTAAGACTAGGAAATTCGCAAAAAAAAAATTTGACCAAAAATGATCCCTCTTGTATGTAGACTTACCTTCATGACAGCGGCCGTGAGCCCGACCCCGGAGGAGCCTCGCCCCGTGGTGTACTGGGACCGCGGCGCCAGACGGTCGATGTAGTTCAGCAGCTGAGACTTGGCCACGCCCGGGTCACCCATCAAGCAGATGTTTATATTGCCTCGGATCTTCATGCCGTTTGGACGCCTACATGAAGAAATTTTGTTGTTATCAATTATACACCTCCCAGGCTGGGAGGGCATGATGGACATAGTTTTTAGTGTCTATAATTTTGGAATTTAAAACATTTGCCAATACTTTTATTGCGCACACAGCTAAGAAGTGAATTCCCTGCCCGGGTCTTTATTTCCTGATAGTTACAACTATGGAGTCCATAAGAATGAATAGGTTACTTCTAGGCAAGCATGCTTCACAGACAAGCACAGCATCGCATTAGACGAGATGGTAGTGGGCAAAGGCAAACAATATCTTTAAAAAATGAAATTGTAGAGAGAGGCCCATAATAACAAGGAAAGGTGACCTTTTTTTATTTAAAGATAGGTTCGCGTTTGACCACTATCTCGCCTGATGGTAAGCAAAGATGTGGACGTTGAAGCACGCTTGCTTAGAAGTTAAAATTTAGATGCCTGAGAGCATGGCAATAAGCCAGGAAGTTCTTTAAGGAAATAGCAGTAAACATGAGTAGTTCCTTACTTATCAACTCCTCCAACAAGCAGTAACAACAACGCCTTCTTCACGTCCTCGTGGCCGTATATCTCGGGCGCCAGGCTGCGAGCCATGCGCGAGTACAAGTCTTCATCAGCTAACTCTGCCAGTTCCTCCTCTGTCAATGCCTCCGCTATTTCACTCTCGTCTGCTTGGTTTAGGCAGTTTACGGACTAGAGAGTACAAACACAGAATTCATTACAAATGTAAGTGAATAAAGGGAATAGCCTGATTGATATTACAAGAACTATATGTAATGTTACAAAACTATTGGTTGTTATATTCTGTATTTTCTTCAACCATTGAAATATGACTACGAGAGCAAGGTTAGCAGCAGATTTACTTTTCCAAATTATGTAAACATGCTTGTGCTGGGTACAAACTAAAGACCGTTGGTTTCTTATACATATAATCATTCTCAAGTTTGAACATTTTATTAAAAAAAAAATATATCAAAACTCCTCAGAGTTACAAATATTGAAACCCAATATAACAAATAGCATTGTTTTGGTGTCTAGGTCAAATACTGTATTCTCTAGTTATTTAGGTTCTACTCACATGTGCCTCTAAGTAAGTGTCAGACAGTAATCCCTGCACGATCTGCCGGAAGCCAGCAGACAGCAGCGGCAGGAACACGCCCGTGACGGCCACGTGGTCGCCGGGCTGCGCGCGGCGCGTGGTCTCACCGCGACAGTACACGGACAGCTGCCGCGGGATGTGGCCCACTGGCACTTGGTCCGACTGTAATAGATAGTAGTATGTAGTACATTACTTCACAAATGAAACAATGTGGGAAACAGATGTCGACAATAGAAAATATGCTTCAAATGTCAAGAACCAAAAATTCGAAGACAACATGTGACATCCACCAATCCGCACTGGGCCCGCGTGGTGGATTATGGCACACTCCCTCTCTCAGAGAGGAGGCCCGTGTCTCAGCAGTGGGAACAATATAGGCTGATGATGATACACACAAACATGGATCATAGTGACCACTTTGGGTAAGCATACGATTCTTGGAAAGAATACAAATAAACCTACATGCTCCTGAATCTTTAACTCCTGGAACTTTTGGAATCTGGAGCCCCTGGTCTGCAGATGCAGCTGTCCAGCCGTCTTGTTGAGACGACACTCGTCGGCCGAGCACGACGGCGGCGGTGTGAACTGCAGCGAGCGCACCGGCTGGTATGTCTCCGCGCCGCAAGCGCTGCACGAGTAGGTCGCCACCACTAGCAGCGGCTTCACGTCCGTGCAGCGGGTTACTATGCCTGAAGTAAGTGTTCGTCTATTATGTTAGTGTAACGAGACGGTTAGCACAGTGGCTGAACGACAGACTGTGTAGGTGTTTGTCTATGTGAGTTTCTATGTTTGTAGATCCACAGTACAGGGAGAAATTCCTAGTCTGGGGCAATGTTTCTTTTTTAATAAATAAATTACCAGTTTTTTTATATCTAAAGTGTAACGAAATAAATCATCCTTTCAAGGATTACAGAAGAAACAGTGAACAAACACACTTTTATGCTTGAAATGCTTGTTACCAAAACCTTGATTGACAAGATTAAGCTTGAGTTTCAATTACAATAAGCCAATTGCAAGAAACTGACCTGACTTGGAAAGAAATTTTTGATGGCCAGAGATTTTTTTTGTTTCAGAATAGACAGCAAGGGAGACAATAGACTAGAAATGATATGACATACTACAAAGAATAAATAACATATCACACAGATAGATATCTACCTCTCAATGTAACTAGTTTGCCAATGTGCTCTGCCTTGACTTCCCTTATAGGTAAGGACTTAGATGATGACAAGTCCTTGAAGTACACCTCGCTGTAAGAAACAAAACATATAAACACATTACTGGATGAAGCTTAGAAAAAAAGTAAGATCAAGTGCTTTGTAATGTTAGATAGCAAATTGGCTGTTTATGAAACACTAATGACCATGCTGTCCCTGAATTCTAACAAAAGAAAAGATCTAAAGCTCTTCTCCAGCTCTTTTTATTATTCTAGAGCTGCCCTCTATATTTATCAAGCTGACAGAAACAATGTTATATTCCCAGCCACAATATTGAAAGAAATAATAGTGACATGGAATGCAATTAGGATATGAATTTGAGAACCAAACTAGTCACAAACTTACAATCTCCTGATTAGTTCTGGTGGGTATCTGTTCCGGGGGTCCCTCATCTCCCCAGGGATCCTGTGGTTCCTGGCCTCCAGCAGGATCCTGTGCTCTATGTACACATCCAGGGCATCTTTTGCAGCCACCTACAAACAGTAGTTCATTTCATTGTCAATGTAAAGTAATCTTCGATTTAGATTAAGGTGATTCCTAAGAAAATTTTAATTTCTTGTGTTTTTTTTTGCAATCTGCACATCAGTGGCAAATTGTAATTTGATAAAAATAATTTTGATTTTGGAAATTATACCAATTTTGATCAATTCTGATGTGAGAGTGAATGGAGCAAATATTCTGATCATTCTTACATTTGAAATTATACTTGTTATTGTCACAAATCATAATTTGATAAAGTTACAACAAGTCACTGATATGCAAATTGCACAACACAAGCAAATTTGAATTTTGTGAGCTACTACAAAGGAATCATCTTAGGGCACATCTAAGGTGAGATCAAGTAATTAAACATGCCTTTTATGAAAGTTTTAAACTGCCCAACACAACACAATGCACTAATAGAAATTCCATACATAAGAAACAGTAAATTCATTTAGTTTCTACTATTAGTATCTTTTCATGTTACCTCTCTGTGCTTATAATCAGGCAGCATCTCATACACAACATCTGACACCATGTTGGTGTACCGGCGCGTGTTCTGTCTCACGGCCTCCGCCAGCTCCTCGTTGCTCTCGTGCAGGTCATCCAGCTCCACAATAAACGCATTCTGAAATATACATTGTGTGTATAACAAATGGTGTAATGACTTTACATATACATGTGGAAGCAGTTACAAGTATTTGTTTATTTTCTTTTTTATGAAATACTTTGTAGCTCTCCTAAGGTTTAGAAGTTTAGACATGATAATATTTATTATTATCATAGTGTTTATAAAAATATGCCTAACATACCTGTTCTCTGTGCGCAACCCTAGTGAGCTGCTCAGCGTATTTGAAGTTCTTGTTTCCCTCATCATCAGTTTGACAAAAGTCAACAAAGAAATTCTTGAATGCCTCTGAAACATCAATGTTTGATTGTTGTTTTAGGTTAGCCGACATGCAGAAGCAAACTGATTGTCAAACAAAAATGTACTTACCACTATCCGCTGCATAGTCACGCATAGCCATTTTCAAAGCTGTATAAAGGTACTTTTCACAATAAACAAAATATAGGAAGCTTTTTCAAATATCTTTTGAACAAACAAGCTCCGGCAACTTTGTTGACAGCGTTGACAGTTTAATCAAATTGGCGCGAAATAATCGCCGGGTGAGTGTGATAGATAAAAAATAGAGAGTATACACCACAGACTACATAGACAATGTATACAGTGCACTCACCTGTATGGTGCACTGTAAAACCCTTCTACACGATCAGACACGACCGCCCGAGTCCCGACAGAGGTGACCTTGGTCCGGTGGGTGTGTAAATCTACAGTGTAGACGTTGGTCGGGCGACCAAATATGGACGCAGTCAATCGACCTTTGGATGACTTTGGTCGAGAGCGCATCCGTCCCGACAGACTGCGTCAGCGGTGGGACCCGACCGTCAGCCGACAGCGTTCCAGACGGTTTGGTACTGTTGACGCGACCAAGGTCACCTGTGTCGGCGGTCGGGTCTGATCGTGTAGAAAGGGTTTTAGTGGTATAGGAGTGGCGTGCGCGGAGGGCATAGGTATAGAGTAGAGGTGGCCCACTACCGCATTCGCACTAAGGCCGCAATTTCGCATCGGGGTGCGAAATTGCGGCGGGGCGTGCAGTGGCGTGGCGCGTTGCTTCGAGCGTTTACGATCTACTGAACGTATGGATTTCTCTCTAGCTGTATTCATAGCAGCGTTTAGAACGTGTTTTTTTTTTCTCTTTATTTTTAAGGGACTTATATCCTATATGGCATGACAGCCCCATCGTACCCTAAGTTTAGAACGTGTTGTTGAGCGGAGTAACCAGTGTTTCGGCGTTTTTTAACGGCGGCGTTGTTTACAAGTGATTATTATTTTGTTCAGTGTGTCAAGATTTGCAGTAAAAGAAGTGTGTTCATAAATAAAATATGAAATGAGGAAATATTGACGTATTATTAGAAGAAAATTGAAGTAAAACTAAAAGTAAAACAAATCAAGGGTTCCGACTTTGCGGCCTAAGCCACAATAAGCTCTGACCACAGACAATAAATTCATGGCATTCACAGGTATTGACATCCCTATTTTTCGTTTTGTTTTCATTCTCGCTTTCCCGCCAATCTAAACGTCAATCAAAAGTGCTGTCTTATTTCGGAATTTCGCTGACTTTTTGTAAAAATTTAGAATTATAAATGTGCGTGAAATTGTAAACAAAACATGGCAGAATCCTTAGGTAAATTCAGTGGCCGTCAAAGTTTTAAGTGTTGTGTGGTAACAAGTATAGTATTGTTCAATGGTACAAAATGTAACCTTTGTTTTCAGCTGGTCAAAGGGCCAAGAGGCAAAAGGTGGACAAGCACGGCCGTTTGTCGGCTTTCGAGAGGCTGAAGCAACTGAAAGGCAAGGGTGTGAAGAACAAGTATGATGTGGATGAGATGGAGAATGTTTACGACACGGTGGACGAGAGGGAGTACTCGGAGAGGGTGATGCAGCGCCAGGAAGATGACTGGATCGAAGATGATGGTGTGTACCTACATCATTTCTTAATATTTATTATAGTTTTATCACAATATTTACATAATCACTCTATTGCTATCATAAACTTACTGTCTGTTTATTTACATCTCAGTAGGTAAGTAGTTGTGTAGAAAGTTAATTTGCTAATGAATCCTCAGAGTATTGTTGTAATGTTTTGTAAATCCTCAGGCACTGGTTATGTAGAAGATGGCAGAGAAATATTTGATGATGATGAAATTGAAGACACTTACGTAGCCTCTAACAGCAAAGAGTCAGGACGGGGTCAGAAGAGAAAAGCTAGAGTTGCACCACCTACATCTAAAGGAAATATCAGAAACCTTCTGGGATCTATGCCAACTAAGAAGAAAGAGGTAGAGCCACATTTTCAAAATAATTATCATGTTCGAACTTAACTTATTGCTTAAGCACAAAATATTATCTTTTCCCAAATCTTATGATTGGCATAAGAGTTCTCCTGAAATGCAAATGTAACTAACTAAATCTGTAGTCACGTAATTTTCTATGAAAAATCATCGTAATATCCTCTATTTCCTTTCAGGATGTCAAAATATCAGAAGACAACATTCTATCAGACATAATGTCGGACTTGGATGGGAATGCATCAACTGTGGTGAAGCCTAAGCCAGTAGTCACTAAGACTAACATAGTAGAGTCCAGTAAGAGGGACGCACAGAACTACTTCAAGAGTTTGTCTTCAGCTGTTAAGAAGCCTACCACTATGACCAGCTTGACCAAGGAACAACCAGTTGTTAAGGTAGAAAATGTAAGTTCATGAAGTACTAGCAGCCTGCCCTGACTTCACATAGTTTCAATTTGAAAATAAAATATAGCCTGGCACTCTGGAACAATGTAGCTTTCTGGTGAAATTACACAATCAGCTCAGTTGTTGCAGAGATTGCTTCCAAACAAAATGATTTACAAACCTAACCTCATGCCTTGCTATCTAGTCAATAAAAAAACAACAAATCAGCTATGCTTTAGAATGCAATTGTGTTTGATATTAGTTATAAGTTACCCCTTTTTTGCAGAAAGAGAACCTCATATCTCCTGATAAACCAGTTGACAAGAAAGTTACAGTAAGTCTTGCAAGTTATTATTTACTCTTTTTCATCATATCTTCTTTTAAAACATCTTGACTATTTTAAAATAAACTCTAGAAAGTCTAATAGGCAACCATTTCGGTGGAATGTCTTATGTAAAAATTGACTTTCAAAAAGTGCTGATAAATCAGCCTATTTTTGAAGTGAAAACTTCTTTAGCGGCGTTGTACACTTTTTCTGTAATGGGTAAAAAATTTAAAACTCGCGTCAGGGTCACGTGACCCTGATCGAAAATGAGTAAGACGTCATTCAAATTAAAAATAAAACATAGTAACAAAAAAGTTTTCACTTCTACCGGCACTCCTGGAGTGCAACCTTTTTTTTTTTTTTATAATATTCTTGTTACATAACAGGTACAAAATGGTGAAACATCTAAACCTATAACAGAAAAACAGGCAACAAAACCAACAGAAAAACCAACTCCAAAAAAAATAGAATGGAAGATAGACAGGGAGATAAAGCAGGAACTAGAAGACTCAGCCACACAGAACATTGAAGAGTTTCAGACACAAGACCTGGACTTTGATGATGACTTTAGTAATGATCCTGCACCGCAACCCGAGGAAGTTAAAAAGGAAATGATTCCTAGCACTGCAGAAACTATTGGAGATGTAGCTGAGGAGTTTTTAAATGAAGACTTTGACATATTCCCAACCAAAAAAGAATCTCCCAAGAAATTGAAGCCTTTAACAAGTACCTGGTCTGATCAAATGGGTGAGAACCAGGTGGCAGCTACAGTACAGCTGGATGGTCAGTTACCTCTGCATACAAACGAGAATGGGGAGAAGGTATTGAAGTTCTACTGGCTTGATGCCTGGGAGGACAGGTTTGTGAAGCCAGGCGTGGTGTACCTGTTTGGAAAGGTGTATGTTAATCCATCTAATAAGAAGGATGGATGTGTGTCTTGCTGCCTGGCTGTGAAGAATATTAATAGGCAGATGTTCCTGTTGCCTAGGGAGTATGTAAGTATGATTATGTTTAATTTATAAAAACAAGAACTATAATAGTACCTGCTAACTTTTATTTTGAACATTGACTAAATTAGACCTTGGAAGCTTAAATATTTTAATTATTTTCATGTCTGTAATTATAAATTAGGATACTGGTAAGGAGTTTATTAATATTTTTAGTTATCTGTTGAACACTGTTCCCTACTCATTCAAGGTAGTAAACATCGTTTTTATCAATATTTATTTTAGAAACTGGACCCAGTAACATTAGAGGCGACAGATCAAGAAGTGACGATGATGGACATGTATGCTGAGTTCAACAGTGCAGTGGCCAGTGACCTGGGCCTCAAGGAGTTCAAGTCAAGGAAAGTCACAAAGAACTACTGCTTCAACCTGCCAGACATACCTGCACAGTCTGACTACCTGGAAGTTAGATATTCAGTAAGTGGACCATGCATCTTTTAATATGTCGAGCTAGGTTTAATCCCACTTCTTCTCAGCCAGGTGCATTACTTGTATTTAGGGACAATTGAAAAATTTTTGCACAAGTTTTAAGTATACATCAAGCACTTTCGTAAAAATGCACATAGCTCTTAGTTTAAGTAGAATTTTTAACTCTTTTATTAATTTTCTCAACAGGCCACGTTCCCGCCGCCTCCAAAAGACAAGAAGTTTCTAACGTTCTCCCACATCTTCGGCGCGACGACGACTTCATTAGAAACTTTCCTGCTAGAGCGTAAGATCAAGGGTCCGTGCTGGCTGGAGGTGAAGCAGCCGGAGCAGGTCCAGGCCAAAGTATCGTGGTGCAAGCTAGAGGTGGCTTGTGAGAAGATGGAACTTGTGACTGTTATCAGAGATGGAGCGGACTTGGAACCGCCGCCTATTGTACTGGCTACTGTAAGCACCTTTTGTTTTACCTCACTTCAAATGATTCAGATGCCTTCAAATTCGAACCCTTCGTGTCTTCAGACACAAATTAAAGTTTCATATGAATTTTTCAGTTTCATAAAAAATAATATGTACTTTATTTTTAAAATAAACACTTATTTTCAGATAAATATGAGAACTGCGATGGATCCCAAAACAAAGAAAACAAAGATATTGATGATCAGTTGCCTGTCTCACACTAACTTCCACTTACACAAACCTCCACCGACCCCTCCATTCCAACAGCATTTCTGTGGTATGTAACATTTAGAAATGTAACTGACCATAAGTTACCAAAACCCATTTTATGAACTTTACTAATCTTAAAATTATGTTTTTCAGTAATGACAAAATGCAATGAAATCTGGCCGCTGGACCTAAAACAGTCTCTGCCTCAGTACAAAGCCACAAAACTGACCAAATGTGACACTGAGAGGGAACTTCTTAACTATTTCATGGTACAATTCTGGAGGATGGACCCAGATCTAGTTGTCGGCCATGACTTACAGGGATTCCAACAAGATCTGCTTATTGGAAACATTCTTGATCTCCACATATCTAACTGGTCTCGCTTAGGACGGCTCAAGCGGTCTAACGCTCCTCAAAAGAAGTACGCAGCAAAGGATGCTTTTCTCGGTCGCTTAGTTTGCGACATAAAAATATCTGCTATGGAAGTAATGCGCTCCAGGAGCTTCGACCTCGACACTTTATGCGTCAATGTACTGAAGATGAAGGAAGGCGAACGTGTCGAAGTGGCACTTGAAGATCTGCCCAGATATTATGAGAAAAGTCATGATTTGTTCCAACTAGTTTCGTTAAGTATGCAAGATGCATCCTATATTCTCAAAATGATGTGTGAATTGAACATCATACCATTAGCCCTACAAATCACTCAAATTGCGGGAAATATTATGTCTAGAACCTTACTTGGTGGTAGGTCGGAAAGAAATGAGTTTCTATTACTACATGCCTTCACTGAGAAGAACTATATTGTACCTGATAAAGTTTACGGCAAACGTGCCGTAGCAGACGATGATAATGACGAGCAGGAGGAAGGAGCAACCAACGTATCCAAAAAACAAGGGAAGAAAAAAGCAGCATATTCTGGAGGTCTTGTTTTAGATCCTAAGAAAGGGTTTTATGACAAACTTATTCTTCTTATGGACTTCAACTCCTTGTATCCTAGCATAATTCAAGAGTACAACATTTGCTTCACCACTATTAAAAGAAAATCGGCTGGATCGTCTGATGAAGACGTCGCCAACCTAATTTTGCCCAAGTCGAACACAGATCTTGGTGTTCTACCAACACAGATTCGTAAACTTGTGGAAAGTAGACGAGAGGTCAAGAAATTAATGAAAACGCCCGACTTGTCACAAGAACAGTATATGCAGTACAACATCAGACAAATGGCCTTGAAACTCACAGCTAACTCCATGTATGGTTGCCTCGGTTTCACACATTCGAGGTTTTATGCAAAACCCCTTGCAGCCCTAGTCACCATGAAAGGCAGAGAAATTCTCTTGGACACTAAAGAAATAGTACAAAAAGCAAATTACGACGTAGTCTACGGAGATACCGACAGTTTGATGATCAACACGAATTGCTTAGATTATGATAATGTTTTCAAAATTGGTGTCGATCTGAAGAAGGAGATCAACAAGAAATACAGACAAATAGAGCTTGACATAGATGGTGTGTTCAGATATTTACTTCTGCTGAAGAAAAAGAAGTATGCCGCGGTATTAGTTACCAAGAACAAAGCTGGTGAGTTTGTCTTTACACATGAACATAAAGGTTTGGATATCGTTCGTCGTGATTGGTCACAACTAGCTGCAGAAGCTGGAAAGTTCATCTTAAGCCAAATTTTATCAGAACAATCTGCAGATGAACGACTTGAGAGCATTCAAACACATCTAAACAAACTTAAAGATGATTTGATCAGTGGAAAAATGCCACTTTCAATGTTAACAATTACGAAACAACTGACAAAGAACCCTAATGAGTACGCCGACAAACATACGCAGCCTCACGTACAGGTAGCTCTAAGACTGAACAGTAAGAACAGCAGGAGGTTCAAGAAAGGAGATGTAGTGCCCTACATCATCTGTGAAGATGGCACCGCTAACTCTGCGACCCAGAGAGCATACCATATTGAAGAGCTAAAGAATTTAGAACACCTAAAAGTGGACTACAAATATTACTTAGCACATCAGTTGCACCCTGTTATATCCAGAATATGTGAACCCATCGAAGGTATGGATCCAGCCCGAGTTGCCGATTGCCTCGGCCTCGATCCGTCAGGATATAGACAAATCGTTAGAAGAGATAACTCCAACACTGAAACTTACGAAGTAGAAAACGAACAAGAAAAGTACAGACAGTGCAAAGACTTTGTATTTGTATGCATCAACGAGCATTGCAAAACTGAGAACAAGATCAGAGAAACAGTTGTCAAGTTGGATAAAGAGAGTGTAACATTTTTAGATAAATGTCAGAATGATAAATGTAATGTGAGACCAGTGGATTACCTGGCGAGTATTCAGAACCAGTTGAGTTTACAAGTCCGTCAGTACCACGCTCAATACTACGCGGGCTGGTTGTCGTGCGAGGACCCCGCATGCGGGCACCGCACCACGCGGCTGCCGCAGACATTCGCTGGCGGTTACCCGTTGTGCAGATTATGTGAGAAAGGCGTAATGTTCAGAGAGTACACCGAAAAAGACTTGTACTTGCAAATTAACTTTTTCCTATTCTTATTTGATTTGAGTAAGAATACTAATTCAAGTAAGTTTATATAACCTAGTATTAAAACGTGTGCAATTCAAGTTCTTAGGAAAGTTCTAATAATTTTTTACTTTGTTACAGAAACTCGCATATCGCCTCAAGTCACAAATGCTTTTCAACAGCTAAAAGAGATGGTTGTGGAAGACTGGCTGGCACAGTCCGCGTACTCCATCATAAACTTATCCAAACTCTTCAGATTCTTTACGATAGACTCGAAGGCAGGCAGCAAAGTAAAGTCCGAGCCAATCGAGATCGATATCTTACCTGAGACTGAGCAAATAGACGCATTGCTCGAGATGGGCGTGTATTAGCTTTTTATAATTTGTGTTAGAATTTAGAATCATGTTATATAATTATGTAAGCTGTAAATAATATATTCTTGTATTAACAACCTGTTTTTTCTTTATAGAAAATACAAAAAAAAACAAACAAACCCATTAAATGTGTTTATTTTAACACAAAATCTTAAGGGATCCCCCTTCATGTTAAAATCTCCGAAATCTAACTACAATGCACCTTTTCTATGTGAGAGCTGATGGAGCGAATTTTTTGACAATTTTTATATTTAAAATTATACTTGTTATTTGCGCAACACAAATATTTATAAAGTTACAACATGTCACTGGCCTGCAAATTGCAAAAAACATAAAAATATTTGAATTTCGCGGGCTACATCGACGCAATCACCTTAACGTAAATAGATAAAATACAATTGAGGTTCGTAGACCAAGTCACAAATACGTGAAAATACATCTAATTATGATAAAAATCTAATTGCTGGAGCAACGGTAATCTTAATAAAATGCTACTTCATTAAGGTTCAGTGTGTGGCCGTGAATATGGCAAAAAAAAACTTACAGAACGTCACGTATACAACGTTAGACAATCTCTTTACAATACGATATGCCATGTTAACGACCGGGTACTGATCAAAATTTAATAGTATCCTCTGCCACGACCCCTGAAGTTACCACGGCCGCCTCCGCGACCTCTGAAATTGCTTTGATTATTATCATAGTTATTACCGAACTGCTGGTTCATCGGGGGCCGCGTATCATAGTTATCTTGGCCTCTGCCATTCATGAAGTTATTTCTAGGACCCTGGTTGTACGGAGCATTGTGTCCAAAGTTATCTGGAGCAGGTCCTCTCATGGGTGGCCCTCGGTTGTCCATGTTGTTTGGACGTGGATTCCACTGCCCTTGGTTAAAATTATCACTGGCCATGTTCCTATTGTCGTTAAAATGTTGTTGTTGATGCTGCGGCGGCTGATGTTGTTGATGCTGCGGCGGCTGATGTTGATGCTGCGGCGGCGGCTGGTGTTGTTGATGCTGCGGCGGCTGGTATTGTTGATGCTGAGGTGCGTACTGCTGATGTTGCGGCTGATTACGTTGGGCGAGTGGCGGTAGCATTTGGTTGTGCTGCGGCCCTTGGTTATGTTGCGGAGGCTGATAATTCTTCTGCTGCCCTTGATTATAAAGAGGCTGTTGTTGGTTCTGCTGAGATGGTTGATAATTTTGCTGTTGGTTTCGCAGAGGTGGTTGATAATTATCTTGTTGGTTCTGATCAAGCGGTTGATAATTATCTTGTTGGTTCTGCTGAGGCGGTTGATAATTTTGCTGTTGGTTTTGCTGAGGCGGTTGATAATTTTGCTGTTGGTTCTGCTGAGGCGGTTGATAATTTTGTTGCTGCACTGGCGGGGATTGATAATTCTGCTGGTTATGTTGTGGAGATTGATAGTTTTGTTGTGGTTGACGCTGCTGCTGTTGTTGTTGTGGCGCCTGAAAACGTGCCGAAGGGCGCAACAAGCCTTGCAGACTCTGGAAGGGAGTTCGCCCAGGTTCTGGCCCTTGCGCTTGATTATTGAATGGAGTCGTGCCTGTTCCACTTTGTACTGGCTTCGACGGTTCTTGTGTAACCGTTGGCTCGGGCAGGTCTCCGAAGGATCTGGGCTGAGTGTTACTGACCACAACGTTGGAGGAGTGGGACAGCGGCGCCGGCGCGGCCGACGTGGACTTGATGCTCGCCTGCACCAGCGCGAACAGGTCAGTGGCAGAGCTAGTCGACAAGCTCCTCGTGATATCTGCGAGAGAATTCTCGAGTTTCGCCGGTTCCACTATAGTCGGCTCTGGTTTCGTCTCTTCCAAAGACTTCTTTACAATTTCCATTTCTTGACGTATTTGATCTTCTTTTACTTTCTGGGTCGCTGATTTGAACACCTGGTGATACAGAATTTTAGATAGAATATATTTTATGGAAAACTATAGTCGCAAGCACTACTGCCAAATATGACTTCCTGGGTTCGAACCCCAAGTCGGCCAAATGATTTAAAATTATTCACAACTCCAAAACCTAATAAGTAACCTAGCTAGCTATGTAGATTTTTATGGCATATCAGAGGGCTTCCTTTTACTTCAGTATGATCAATACAAAAGGAAAAATGCTAAAAGCTTTTATTCTATTACTATGAATAGTCAAAATAAATTCTAGAATATTTTTTCTTGCTCTAAATTACTATATTCGTAATCTTCTTTTTTTAATGTAAAATTACGGGACATCAAACCATGTCCTGGATCGCTTGATCTTAAACCTAAGTCACCCATAACGAAATCAAAACCAAGCAGTACCTCTTCAACAGTGTAATCATCGTCGTCGCTCTCGAGCACCACAGTCTTGGCAGGTTTCTCTTCGTCCTCCTTGTTCTCCTCGGGCGTGAGCTCCTTGGGCGCGGTGGACGCGGCTTCGCTGACGTACTGCCGGAGCCTCTCCACGCGCTCAGGTTCTTTAGCCTCCAGTTTCTTCAAGTAAGCGATGAGACTGTGCTGTTCTTCGGCTGATAACTCGTTGAAGTTCTTCAAGAGGGTCTCGAGATCGGAGTCTGACAGGCCGTCCATTGCGTCTGGCGTGTTGCTTGAATCCATTCTGATTGGGTGAAAGGCATTATTTATTAATTTGTTACTTTTTATGTAATGTGTATCGTATCTACTTTTATTGTAAACAATAACAAATCGAAGAAGGCAGACGAATTTCAATGTATACCGAAACTAATATAGTACATACATTTGTCAGACAACAATAATATTCGATACTTTCTTTTACTTACTTTTTATCATTTTCATCGTACGCCGACTGCAGCATTTGCAGGGCAGACGCGGTGCCACTCTGTTTGGGCAGCACGGGTCTGATCACCGGCTTCTCTACGACCGCGACCGGCGTAGGTACCACCTTCTTAGTCTGTTCAGCAGCTCGTTTCTTAGCCTCAGCCATGCCTACCACGGCATCGACCAGCACTGCCAGATCTTCGGAGGACACGTCTGTCTTGCCCTGCGCTATCAAAGCTTCTGCCATCTGTTGGGCTATCTGTGCGCGGTCGACTTCTCCCACGCCGGCCACTGCGACTGGCACCGCTGCTGTTTTGCTGGGGGCGGGGTTTTGCTGGAAGAATGACAGATGTTAGTGGTTTTGTAATGTTACTTTTGATTATTTTTAGATCTACTTACATAGTTCGTGTTTATGAAACTTTATAAGATTCAATTAGAAACATTTTGTCGGCCAAGATAATGCACATCGTATTAAATGATGCACCACGGCGTGCGCGGCGCTCCCCCCGACCAGGCCCGCCTGCACGGCTCCCTTCACTTCTCTCATATTGTCCCTACCTTCTGCCGGAGCCTGGTCCTCTTGTCGGCCTCGTGCAGCGTGGCGGCGGCGCGCACGACGGCGGCGCGCAGTGCGTGCGCGGCGCTCCCCCCGACCAGGCCCGCCTGCACGGCTCCCTTCACTTCTCTCATATTGTCCCTACCTTCTGCCGGAGCCTGGTCCTCTTGTCGGCCTCGTGCAGCGTGGCGGCGGCGCGCACGACGGCGGCGCGCAGTGCGTGCGCGGCGCTCCCCCCGACCAGGCCCGCCTGCACGGCTCCCTTCACTTCTCTCATATTGTCCCTACCTTCTGCCGGAGCCTGGTCCTCTTGTCGGCCTCGTGCAGCGTGGCGGCGGCGCGCACGACGGCGGCGCGCAGTGCGTGCGCGGCGCTCCCCCCGACCAGGCCCGCCTGCACGGCTCCCTTCACTTCTCTCATATTGTCCCTACCTTCTGCCGGAGCCTGGTCCTCTTGTCGGCCTCGTGCAGCGTGGCGGCGGCGCGCACGACGGCGGCGCGCAGTGCGTGCGCGGCGCTCCCCCCGACCAGGCCCGCCTGCACGGCTCCCTTCACTTCTCTCATATTGTCCCTACCTTCTGCCGGAGCCTGGTCCTCTTGTCGGCCTCGTGCAGCGTGGCGGCGGCGCGCACGACGGCGGCGCGCAGTGCGTGCGCGGCGCTCCCCCCGACCAGGCCCGCCTGCACGGCTCCCTTCACTTCTCTCATATTGTCCCTACCTTCTGCCGGAGCCTGGTCCTCTTGTCGGCCTCGTGCAGCGTGGCGGCGGCGCGCACGACGGCGGCGCGCAGTGCGTGCGCGGCGCTCCCCCCGACCAGGCCCGCCTGCACGGCTCCCTTCACTTCTCTCATATTGTCCCTACCTTCTGCCGGAGCCTGGTCCTCTTGTCGGCCTCGTGCAGCGTGGCGGCGGCGCGCACGACGGCGGCGCGCAGTGCGTGCGCGGCGCTCCCCCCGACCAGGCCCGCCTGCACGGCTCCCTTCACTTCTCTCATATTGTCCCTACCTTCTGCCGGAGCCTGGTCCTCTTGTCGGCCTCGTGCAGCGTGGCGGCGGCGCGCACGACGGCGGCGCGCAGTGCGTGCGCGGCGCTCCCCCCGACCAGGCCCGCCTGCACGGCTCCCTTCACTTCTCTCATATTGTCCCTACCTTCTGCCGGAGCCTGGTCCTCTTGTCGGCCTCGTGCAGCGTGGCGGCGGCGCGCACGACGGCGGCGCGCAGTGCGTGCGCGGCGCTCCCCCCGACCAGGCCCGCCTGCACGGCTCCCTTCAGCTTCTCCTTCGCTGTCTCGATGAGGACCACCGCGCTCTCACGCTCCAGCAGCTCTTCTGACGAGTTCGCTTTCTCCTGTTAACGTTTATTGTGTGTGATAATTAGTAACTTAAGGGGCTGCCTCCACGAGCGAGAGAATCGCGACGATATTATCGCCGTGCCACGTTTTTCTATACACTCTCCATGGAACCGTCTCCGCACGGCGATATTATCGCCGCGATGCGACGAGTGGCAACGAGCGCGCAAAACGTCATTACATCGTCGCTAGCCCGCCGCGACTAGCAACGCGACCGCCGCGCGCTCGCGGCGCTGAGCGACGAGCGCGCGGCGGGCGCAGCGTCAAACGCAGCGTCATTTCAGCATTGCCTCTCGTTAAGCGAAGACGTCTTTGGCAACGTGACGTCAAAGAAACGCGGCGATACCGTTACGAGCCGCCGCGGAATCGCCGCGATACCGTAACGACTCGCGACGATACGCGGCGGAATTATCGCTCGTTCGTGGAGATTATCCGACGATATAAGGGCGGACTCGTCGCGATTCTCTCGCTCGTGGAGGCAGCCCCTAATGATAAGATAGTTATTTATTATAAGGAATATTGAAACTAAGAATTAAAACATGGCTGAGTATGTGAACTGGGATTAAAGACTGAGTTCGAAAAAAGTTTCACTAACTTAAAAAAGGAGGTACTTTAACAGATATAAGCAGTGAGGTCGGAGTTTGGAATGGTATTCGGTCGTTGGCAATAGACACGACCCATTACGACTTGGAACTTTCTATGTTTTTAGAGATCACAGATTGTTACTCCATAGAGGTTTATGTTAATAACTTGATTCCCAACGGCCAGTAACTCCCAGATATTCTTAAAACAATCGACGAGAACTCTGGAGACAATAAAACATGGCACACCTTCTCCATCTTCAGCGCATCAGCGAGCAGGTCCACAATCTTGGGTCCCAAGCTGCCCAGGTAGTCCTCGAGCGCCACCAGCTGCCGCAGCGTGGCCACCACGTCGTCGGCGGCGCGCCGCGTGTTGCTGCTCGCTGACGCCACTGACTCGATGTCGTTGTCGGAGTTCCAGGGAGACAGGCCGTCGTCACTGTAGGGGAAGAGAGAACTGTGACAACACTCATTATAATGAGAATTGATAGGGGTGCTGTTAGTAGAGGTATATGGGAGTAATCTTTCACAAATTGAATTAATAATAATTA
Source organism: Agrotis segetum (assembly GCA_036375495.1). Lineage (NCBI taxonomy): Eukaryota > Metazoa > Arthropoda > Insecta > Lepidoptera > Noctuidae > Agrotis > Agrotis segetum. The sequence continues at coordinate 765,016 of JAQSVV010000237.1, forward strand.
TTATTTTTATCATCAATAGTAATTAACAAGTATTAGTAGAAATGCGGCGCATTCGTCAGATGTGGACGCTCCCAAAGAAATTGTTTCAGAGCCAATGTCATCACTGGTTAAACACCCGTCTTGAGATACTGTGGGATTCCCGATGAGAAGATAATATCACGTACGATATCCCAAACGCTGCCCATCCCAGTTGGATTCTTCGGGAAAACTCTTTGTCGAAGTTGGACCTACCATTCTAGCAGCACATGTTTCAACCAAATTGTGAAGACGGCCTTTATTCTATACTAATATTTTAGAGTTTATTTTGTTGAACCCGCTAATAATCACAAAAATTACTGGGACAAATAGGAAAATTCTTTTTAAGTACAAATGGACATTACAACTGGGAGAAACGCAGTTCCCTCTCACCACGGGTAAAATGACTACTAATATTAATTCCGGGTCCTAAATTTAGGACGACGGGGAACAGCTATTTAAACATATTTTAGTAAAGTCTGGTCAGAAAGAAGGAGGAACTTCGTACATTGACCTATTATTACCTGTCTCTGTCACTCCCGCGTAAATATAACGAGTCTCGCTTGCTTGCACAGATAGATGCAATGACCGCCATCCGTGCAAGTGAGACTCAATAGGTCAATTATGAAATTCGTCCTGCTTTCAGACCAGACTTTAGTGAATATCTGTATGTACTCACGGCTTGAGCTCGTCGTCCGAGATGAGCACGGTCTGCAGGCAGGGCGGCGGCGCGCGCGGGCCGTGCTCCGGGCTGCGGTTGCGCTGCTGCTCGCGCTGCGACAGCGGGCTGCGGCTGCTGCGGCTGCTGCTGCGGGCGGGCGGCGGCGCGTGCGGGCGGCCCGGGCTGCGTCTGGGGACTCATTTATGTTAAATCTTATCTTTTATATGGAGCTTAGTATACAAAGCTCGTCCAGATGTTGTAATTCCTCTGTTCCTGCGATATGTAGCACCTAAATAGACGTACAGAAAGTGGCTGCCCGCGCTGCTCGCGTTTACGACATCGGTCAGTGTAGCAAAATTTATTTTACAAAGAAAATGTAGTCGAGATGAGACACCGAGGTATTTTTTAACATGTTATGAATTTGCCTAACCCCTTTCATAAAAGGGAAAGCAAAATCAACAAATATTTCGATCTTTGATAAATAATCACCTGTGCAGTGGACTCCTAGATCGGGTACGTTTGAGATGCACCGGCGGCGGCGGCGAGCGACGACGCTCAGGTGTGCGGCGACGCGGCGGTGAGCGGCGCGGCGGGTGAGGCAGAGGGGATCTGCGGGTAGAACTCATGTCAGTGGCTTCAAATCTAACTAAAACTAGTTACTCAGTAACACACTAAAACTAGTAGACAGGTATCCTAACAATATTATGATACCCAACAAGAAAGTCGTTTAAAAACAAAGTAAGGATTGTGGCAGATGTTTCTAACTGGGTAGTTAGAAACTACAGAACGCCTTCGCCTTTTTTATGGAGGGCCATAAAAAGGCGTATCTTTATGTACTTATGTATACAAATTGAAAATAAACTTTGTGACATGAGCCAATAAACAAAGAGCTCCGAACAAAACCATGTTACTGACCTACGATCTCGTCTCAAGTCAGGAGGCGGCGTGCGTCGCCTTGGAGGTAGTGGCTCGCGAAGTCGATCATATCGCTCCGGCTGACGGCGGTCGGCGGAGCGGCGCCGGGGGTCGGGCGAACGACGCCGGAGTTCTGGGGAGCGACGCCGGGGTTCGGGGGAGCGACGCCGGGGCTCGGGGGAGCGTCGCCGTGGTTCGGGGGAACGACGCCGGGGTTCGGGAGATTTTCGCCGGGGTTCAGATGGTTTCCGATGCGGCTCGGGCACGTGCGTCTTCTCACTGGACACTCGCTTGCTCATGTCGGGCGGGGACAGGCACATGCGGCGGTAGATCTCGATCACTTGGACACGAAGCTCGTCTTCGTGCAGTTCCTTCATGCGTGCCGTCCAAAAGACGATCCATTCTGGTTTAAAGTCGTGCTTCGACGGGTCTTTGCCCTCTGAAATGACGTTCACGATTAAACCGTGAATTTGTGTTTATGTTTTAGGGCGACACTGTCATGATCTCTTATGGTCTGCTTAAATTGAATTATGACAATTTGAACTGCCGCTCTGATATTATGCGCTACTGCTGCTGACCATAATGAGATTTTTGGATTTCTTTATCAGTCTTTTTTTTATATAATTGTATATTGATAAACATAAAACATCATGACTCAGTCGTGACGCCAGTGTGCACTAAAATGATGATTAAGTATTGTGAATTTTAAAAGCACGGTTCGTCAACGTTGGCTAAAAATTACATTTAATTCGTTCAACGTACCAGCCTGTATCTCCTTGTAGCGGCGGTTCCAGAACTTCTTCCACTCCTCGGGGTACAGCGGATGTTTCTCCGGGTTCTTCTCGTGGTACGCGAGGGTCTTCTTCAGCGAGTCCTCGACCGACTGCCGCTTCTCTTCCGCCAGCTTCACCTTGTATTCGTAGTTGGGAGGCCTTTGTTGCTGTTGATTATGATGATTTATTATTGACGGAGCTTTGGCGAGCTATTAGATTCAAATTGTAGAATTTTGAATTTCTCTATTGTGTGAAATTAAGTCTTAATAAACCACAATAAAAGATACGTTATTTATATTTTAAGCAATTTAACTACCTTTCTGCTCCACCAGATCGAATAATCGGATATTTAATTAAACTAAATTTTGGACTTAGAAAAATGGACACGACTTCTTATCTGAAAATGAACAACTATTCGAATATGTGGTACAAAGACAACTGCTTATACACAAAAAAAAGAAATCTTTTTCTTCTTGGAATTCAAGTATAACCTTCAATTCCAATAACGTATGTTGTTAACAACATTAATTTAAATAGCATTCGATTCAATAGTCGAAAAGACAACAAAAAGTTGTAATATGTCACAATTCTAAAATTTCTAGATATACACGATTAATACAAATGTGTATTCTTTTATAAGCCAACATCAAGTGTAAATTTTTTAACGTATCTTTATAAGCCAACATCAAGTGTAAATTTTTTAACGTATCTTTATAAGCCAACATCAAGTGTAAATTTTCAATACTTCATTCAAATTCGATTTTTTTATCAGAACTAAATGAATTTAACGATCACAGAATCGTGGGATATTTACGACGTATCAGTGCATGCCATAATAACCAACATTACTCTACATCACATTTTGTACCTTCTCCTGGGACTTGCTGGGCTGCAAACGCGACGCTTGTCGGTTGCGAGGTGGCGAGGCGCCGCGTCGCTTGTCGTACGGCTCGAACCGAACTTTATTGAAAGAGTCGTGTCTGTCCCTGGAACACAAACTTATTTAAACTTTCATTCCACTAGAAACTAGGCTTAGTGCGTCATTGAGGGGGCGGCAGAAAAAAAATGAGTACGAGACGATCTGGCACATCTGGCACTGGTATACCAGTCCGTTGTGCCAAAGATGACTCTAAGGCCTCCAGGCAGGGGCTTACAACTAAAACAAAATTAAGTGACCTCACGCTAAGGGCTACCCCTGTGGGGTACGGACCTCGGCTTAGGGCGTCACTGATGGAGGAAAGCAAGGGACAGGCTGGATCTCAATGATTCATTATTCAGGCTCAGCATCGCAGGCTGGCTCTTGCAAGGGTCGGGGGGGTCAGCTTACTGATGAGTCTTCGGTCTTTTATACTCGCGCGGGGCGTACACGTACGTGTGCGTAGGTGAAGAGACCTTACGAATGTATTTGAGTGGGATCGCATTAGTCAAGCGCGCATTTTTACTTGTAACTATAGATAATAATATAAATTGATAATTATTTTAAGATAATACACAGGGTGGCACTCCGGTCGCTTCTCTCGTAGTGATGAAATGTTACCTTGAAACTCTCCTGTCCTTGCCGGGGACCCGTCGGCTGTCGTAGTCGTCGTCGCTGATGTCGGACAGCGACTCCACGGAGCCCGCGCGCCGCTCTTGCCGACCCGCCGGCCGCTATACTCACATTATAGATAGAAACGAACTTTAATAACACTTGAATCAAATATATTGATGTGATTTTGAAATTATTGATTGATTCTGTCTCAGTGCCAAGCCCTACGCAGATTTTTTTGCCTTGTTCTAAATATTTATATTTCACGCAATTTAAATTAGATTTCGAAATCTCAAGAATACATTGGGCCATCTATCTATCTATCCGAATCAAGTTTCCAATTCGACCACTTGCTATTATTTCTGAAAGTGAAGTTATGATACTTACTATTACCGAAATAAAATACATAATAATATTTTCTTACGTTTGCTAACGCTTTGGAATATACCGGTGCTGGTGGAACTGGGGGAGACGGTCTCGTAGGAGAAATTGTCAAATTCATTTGATAGACATCGTTGTCCAATTCCGGAGAAATGGAACGTAGTGGTTTATTTATTTCCGTGATAACCATGGGAGATAGCCCCAGATTTGGTGGGACAGACGGGGCTTTGGGAGTGGCCAGGGCGGCCGAGGATTTGGTAGTGGCCAGGGCGGCCGAGGATTTGGTAGTGGCCAGGGCGGCCGAGGATTTGGGAGTGGCCAGGGCGGCCGAGGATTTGGGAGTGGCCAGGGCGGCCGAAGATTTGGTAGTGGCCAGGGCGGCCGAGGATTTGGTAGTGGCCAGGGCGGCCGAGGATTTGGGAGTGGCCAGGGCGGCCGAGGATTTGGGAGTGGCCAGGGCGGCCGAAGATTTGGTAGTGGCCAGGGCGGCCGAGGATTTGGTAGTGGCCAGGGCGGCCGAGGATTTGGGAGTGGCCAGGGCGGCCGAGGATTTGGTAGTGGCCAGGGCGGCCGAGGATTTGGGAGTGGCCAGGGCGGCCGAGGATTTGGTAGTGGCCAGGGCGGCCGAGGATTTGGGAGTGGCCAGGGCAAGCTCTCGCTTAGCCTCCCGCTTGGCTCGCTCCCGCGCGCGCTGCGCCGTGCGGGTGGCCGGCCGCTTCCGCTTGCGGCGCGCGGGCAGCAGGAAGGACGCCGTCAAATCTTCATAGACGTCCGGGTCCTACGACAACGAGTATCTCTATCTGTAGTCTGTTCAGAAAAGGATGGACTGTCGAATGCACTGGCACGAAATATATTGTAAATATTCAATCATTAATAGAATAAAATGTGTTTTATTAAACGTTGTGCGGAATTCTAACGACGCACAAACAACTGAAATTTTGCTCGTCTACAAATTAATTTAAAAAAAAAACTTGCCAGGTTAATTTTATAAATCGTTTTATCATCACTAAAACCTCTATCGCATATGAACAGGCTAACCCCATAGTCTAACAAACAATTTAAGACCGTACATATTAATATCTATCTATCTAATATCTTTAAACAAGCAATTCTTGTATATTTATTTATATATAATCAGGATCTCGGAAACGGCTCCAAGGATTTCCATGAAAGTTACAGATTAGGGGTTTTTCGGTTCTAGGAATCGATTTATCAAGGTCCCAGGTTCGAGAAAAGCTCGGTTCCCAAGATATAGACATTTTAAAAACCGAGCGAAGCTCGATCAACCAGATATTTATGTATATTAAGTCAACGTAAAATTGTAACACCCGTATGTTTATAATCTAACTCGTCAGTTTATAAATTTAGAGTAGGTTAGCTTAGGTGTTTCCTAACGCTCTTTCAGTTCCATTACTTTAGTTATTAAACTTACAGAAGGCTTAAAAATATTTTGAGATTTTAAATAAATTTGGAACTTGTTCGAACATGGCATGGCACATAGACAAAATTAGTGGTAATTTGTCAAGGATCATGGTAGTGGGTAACGGATATTCGGGTGCATATTTACCGTGTACGTTATTTCCCGGCAAAAAGCTTGCAAAAGTATGAAAGCGGCTTCATAAAATGCCTATATTTTACCAGAAGTTCAAGAGATTTAGTAAAATATTGTTTAAAATGCAGTATTTGTTAGCATAAAAGTATTTATAATTTATTTAAAACAAGGCAAGAAAATGTTGGCAGATTATTATAATAAAATAGTAGGCCCACAGAAAACCTCTGCGGTTCTAGTTTTTAGTACTGAATTTACGAATAGAACATGATGGTTACTGTGACAGACAATAATTAAATGGGGAAGGCAAGTGAAAGCTAACTGTAGAAGGTGCCACCATAGCTAAGTCCTAATCCGACCAATGCAATGACGTAATACTATTTTTAAGTACCTATAAGATTTGAACTGATTTGAACCAATCAGGATGCTTGGAACAATCGGTATACCAGCCCCGTTTGTCCCCAGTTGCCATCCCCATTAAAAAAAACTGCAATAGCGTGAAAAAAACTGTCATTAAACCGGGATTTTTCGCATACGACTCACACTGCTGTGAATCTGAAATTATGAATATCCATCCACTAGACATGGGTGTTAAAAACGCATCTATCAAATAAGCAATACTTATAGGAATTTGATACGCAACGACGAACCCCGCCACGCGCATGACTTTGTGTAATTTATTTCGTCACCACTGCTCTCAAAACGGTGAAGGAAAACATCATGAGGAAACCTGCATTTCTTAGAACAAAAAATTCGAAGACATGTGACATCTACCAACCCGCACGGGCCCTCGTGGTGGATTATGGCCCACTCCCTCTCACAGAGAGAAGGCCTGTGTCCCAGCAGTGGGAACATTATAGGCTGATGATGATGATGGCCTATCATAACGTCTTACAGCGTGAATAGTTCCGCTGTGGAAACGAGATGGCGCTAGACGACTGACGCTGTCTCTTTCCCACAACAGAACTACTCACTAAGACGTCATGGTAGGCCACCTGATATTATTCAACTGATCAATATTTTCTAGTTCTTACCGAGAAATTATTGAACAGGGGCTTGGAGGGCGCGGCGACTATGGGCGGAGAAGGCTCTCTTGTCTTGTCTCTGAAAATACAAGACACCATTATTACGTAAGAATTATTGTTACAGACCTAGTATTTAGCGGAGACGATACCTAAAGTGACGCGGGCTCTTAGGCTATAATACAGGGTGAATCTTTTTTGTTCAAAACACTAGATTAATTATTATGATTACTTCTTTTTTTTCCCACGTTTTTATACACTCACTTTTCCTGTTTTTAGATTATTTAATTTTATTCAATAGTATAGATAGATTATAGATTTTTCCATAAAACTAAAAGAAATATATCAACTTGTGCTAGTGATCACAAACTTTGCTGATGTGTTTATTGCTCTTTGAGACAAACTACTGAATGGATTTGAATGATTTATGGTATACATATTGTTACGTCGATCGGATTGCGAGACCAATCTATAAGCTTCTCGAAGGTTCCACAAGGTTCTCGACTATTCTAGTGAAGATTGGTCTGGAAGTTTCTAGAAAGTTCTACCCTGTTCTAGATGTTTCGAGATGGTTCTAGAATGTTCCAGAAGGTATGGGTTTATGTCGAAGTCTGTGGATGTTTCCAGAACATTCGACCACCTTCTAGAAACATCTAGTGGGTCCGGCCGGGGTATAAAAAGGGGCACCGATCGGCGACTAGCGATGGGTCGTTGACGGTTTTTCCGTCAACGAAACGTTAACGTTGATTCACGTTTGTCAACTAGTTAATCAACTAGTTAAATTCGTCAACGAGTTGAATGAGTTAACGTGTTCATCTCGTTGACGAATTTAACTGTCAACTTGCAACATAAACCGTTGATTCATTAAACGGTTTATAATCAACGATTGCGCGTTTAATTTAAGAAACAATTTGATTCAAATTTTGTATTGGAAACGTTTTATGTACAAACTAACATCTTAAATTGTGTGAAATAAAAATATTTTTATTACATTTTTCACAGAGGGCTGTTCGCTATACCTCGTGCGTCTCAGAAAATAGTACATTTTAAATAATACATTGGGATCATTAAACAAACTCCACCAATATTTATGTACTATTCTTAAAATAAATAATTCGAAAATCAACTCATTCAACCGCTCGCAATCTATAAAAATATCGAACCATAAAACTCAACGTTGAAGATAACGTTTGCATTCTCGTTAATTCAACTCGTTGAATTGAACGAACGAACGAGTTCAACTCATAAACGTCGTTGACGTATTCAACTAGTTGTACACTCGTTCGTTCGTTCTCGTTAATTCAACTCGTTGAATCAACGAGTGCGAACGAACGAACGACTTCTACTCATAAACGTCGTTGACGAATTCAACTAGTTGATTCATATTCAGTTAACGTTAATACGTTGACAAGAGATCAACGGTTGATTCAACTAGTTCGTTGATTCAACGCTCATCCCTATCGGCGACCGAGTCAGTCTGGTTTTGACTACGATCGAGGCTACTCGAAGCGAACTACAAGCGATATCTAAGTGAGTTCTACGTGTGATTAAGAGTGTGTATAAGTGTTAAAGTGTTGAGTAGTGTTTTGTGATTGTTTTAATTTGTGATTTGTCTGTGAATAAAGTTGTATTTGGTTTTATTTGTTGTTAATTAATTTATCCCAATACCCAGCTCGTAACAATATTATAGTTGTTTTTTAATCTGGATTAACACAGGATAGTTTCTATCCCGATTTTATGTTCTCGTGGGTTAATTTTTGTGTTGATAGTGGACGAAACCGCTGGCAACAGCTATATGACAATATACTAAAACGCAACAGAGTATGATAATAATATAAATATTTCTAAAAAGTATTTACTTACTTCCCCGAAGTCTTTGTTTTTTTATCTTCATCTGTAACAATAAGAAAATAAGTCTCAAAATAAATCTCTTGTAATAGAATCTAACGGTTCGAGCTTTTACAATAAAACAAAAACAATTTTTTTCTCCCGGCGATTATTTGTGCTTGGAAATGGAGACTCAAAAAGAAGCCTAACATACATAATTATTATCATCTCGCCTGTATTTATTTATTTGCTCTCATGCACATCATACACTTGACATTGCTGTCGTTTCCAGTACATGAACCCTGTCAGGACACTGCAAATCTCAGCGTTGGTTTGCCATTGAGTTTATACAACAACTAAATTAACATTAGAAATGCAAATGAGTCAATCTTATAACAAATAAATACTAAATTCGATTTAAATAATAACAATGATAGGGATTATTGAGCAATAATAAATACAATAGAATAACAATTTAGAACTAATCATGACGTTATGTCAGTATAAGTTTTCCCCGAAAGGTGAGGGAGAGGTGTACCAAATAAATCCACATTTCGCCAGTGATATGTAATGTGATAGAAGCAGAGAGTATTGTCATCGACCGGGTACATATCCAAACTCCGTGGATGTTAATGAGTGATTGATTCCTAGTGGGAAAACCGAATAGCTGGGTATGGAAGCCAAACCACGCCCTCAGCAGTCGCGCTGGTGACCATTAGACCAACGAGGCAGCGTCTAATTTTTCATAATAATATGCAGAGTGAATTTCTCATCAAATGATTTAAAAAAAACACAGAATGTGTTTTTTTTTTCAAAATTAGCGGGTTCAATTCTTGGCCAGGATTACTGATTTTTCTAAAATTCAAATAAGCTGTTTTAATTTTCGCCAAAACCGTCTTGAGACAACTTTCAGTATTTTTCGATATTCTTTACTACCTACTTTCTTTATACAGCCATCCATGCCAAGTTGGAAAATTCACTCTAAAAATAGAAAATCATAATGGAGTAAGACCTTTTTTTTGGCGTGGTAATATCATCAAAGGAGTCCGCTCACCCAGGGCAGGCCGGGATGACTGTCAGACTTGTACTGACTAAAATCCATGGGCACTTCGTTTGCCCTTTACGTTCCACGGTCACTGTAAACCGCGACCCCGGCGGGCTTTAGCCCAAGTTGCCCATTACTCACCGCCCGCATGCCCGCGCCTGCGGTGGTCGGAGGTCGACTTGCGCCGTCTACCACTGCGTCTGGGGCATAGGGAGAACGCCGTCCTCTCCCTCACGCGAGCATGACTACTTCGCAAAAAAAGTAAGTACTTACTGGATTTTAACAGAGAGTCGATCAATCCAATGTCCACAACTTCAGTGAAGCTAGGTCCGTCTTTCTCGTTAAAGTGATGACTGCGGAACACCCACTCGTGGATTTGCACTCTGAAACAATCATAGGTACACTTGTTAAATCAATAAAAAAAAACCGGCCAAGTGCGTGTCGGACCGCACAGTCTGAAGTGGTCCGAATGAATAATAAAAAACAAACTTGCATTAGCAGTTGAAAAACATGTATTCCTATACTTTATGTTTAGGAAAATATGTTATGGAAGTACATTCTTCTTTAAGTAATTTTGTTTATTTGGTTGAAAACACTTATCTCAGGAACTACTGGTTCAAATTTAAAAATCCTTTTTGTGTTGAATAAATACTGCTATAGTGGCAAAGTTTTAGTTAAAGTAAGTAAATGTTATACAACGTGTAACACCAAAAGCGCAAAACCTCTCGTGCGGTAACTCAGCCCATTTTACTGAACAATTTTTGTTCTAAGACTTTTGGAAATTCACAAAAAAAGCGGCTAAAATTATTTCTAATTAGGAAAGCACACTACAGTAGGTATTTTAGAATTTTTAAATGACAGAGAGTGACATTACAAATACGTATAAGAAGTTTTAGTTTTTCTTTTTTTTTTTATTTGCCTACTATACTAGATTTTATTTAAAAAAAAACATGTTCGTTATTTCCGATTTATTTTTGATAATAATTTAAATGTCTTTTGATGTAAAAACGTTATTTCCGATTTATTTTGATAATAAATTCAAATGTCTTTTATTTTTTTTTTATTGTTTATTTTTGAATGCCTTGTATGTATATATGTTTCTACAAATAAATGTCTTGTCTTGTCTTAGACTTTTTTTCGGACAAGTATTCAACAGCTGTTGAACATTTTGTTCGTCTTTTGTTAGTGTGACACTCACTTGTCCTTCTCATATTCCTCCTTGTCGATGTTGACGGGTCTCTTGCGGCCGTACTTGTCCTCGATGCGCTGCGCCAGTCGGTTCATGATGACGTTGACCCCGTCGCGGTACTTGGTCTGCGAGCGGTACGGAGCCAGCAAGCCGCATGCCGTCGGGAAGTGACGCACCTAGACACATGGTATTCTATGAATTGAACACACCGTCTAACATTCTTGCTAATTTTGAGTCAAGTGTCTTTGGTAACTCGGGACTATAAAGAATATAATATTTTGTGCCTAGTGGCAATTCTTTTTAAATATTTTTTTAAACGTGGGCAACGTTAAAAAAATATTTAAAAAGAATTGCCCTCTTAAGGAACGAATTTTTTTGTTGTTTTTCTATCATTTTTTTCTTTTTAGTTTTATCGCGTTTTCAGTTTGCTAACAGTTCCTTGAGCGGAACACTATGTGGTGTCAACCTGGGACTGTTCCTTGATCGGACGGCGAGCTACCGGGAGCCGAGTCCTGAATCACATTGTCCTGCGTGAGTCCAATAAAACCTTTGCCTAAAACCTTTTTCTTTCTTATTTATTTGCACAGAATGTAGATTTTCCAATAAGATGGATTAAATATAATTTTGCCATATTGGCATGTAAACATTAATAAGGTATATTCTTATTTTAGCAAAATAATTTAACGAAAAACAAAAAACCCGACTGCGTTAAAAATACACTAAAAAGAAAGAAACAAGCCCAGTAGTTTAGAATTCACTCATTCACACTCACAGTCGGGGCCCCTTGGGAAGATTTGATTGGTATAATTTGAATGGGCCCCGACTGTGAGTGTGAATGAGTGAAAACTACTGGGCTTGTTTCTTTCTTTTTAGTGTATTTTTAACGCAGTCGGGTTTTTTGTTTTTCGTTAAATTATTTTTTTATTTCATACTTTTTAGTTTATAATATTAGTGTGAATTAGTCTCTCTAGAGACCTAACTCGGCTCAAAGCTACATAATTATGCTTGATGAAAGACCTTTAGCAAAAATGCGTGAACTTAAGTCAACCACAGCTCGGTCCAAAGTAGTTCCTTGGTGCTTGTGTATTCTTAGATTATTTTTACCAAAAATATTTGTTCGTCATGCTTATTCACTGTTTCTTTTTTGGTTGGAAAACCGTTTATTTACGAGTACTAGAAATAAAAACTTAAATCAATAAGTAAGAAAATGAGCGAAAAATATTGTTTTGTTAAAACTTTAAATCGTCATATATCCTAAACTATTATTTTAAATGAAAAACGATTAAGGGAACCTAAAGATGATTTTAAAATACCTATTCAACGATACCCCACATGACATAGTTCATCGACTTTTTTTTTTTTCATTTTGACAATATGGCGTCTGGTTGTCGCTGTGGTGAATATTTATTACTGTCATGTCTTTAGTGACACTCGCAAGGTTAAGACGAATCGATTGACGTAAGAATTATCAAAATCGGCCCACGCGTTTGGTCTCTAGAACGCCACATAGAAACAAACATACATACATACATACATACATACATAGACTGATAAACACATTACCCTCCTTTGCGTCGCGCAGTCGGGTAAAAATAAATATGTAACTTTCTAATTACATGACTGCCCACAATTTGAGTGTTATAATTTTTAAATCATTATAATTATGTAAAATTGAATCAGAGACTTACTATCTACTAAAGTAAAAACAAAATTAAACATAACTTATTTAACAATAATAAAACGTAACGAAAAGCACTTGGGGAACAGAATGGACTTAAGTTTTTAGACTGAAAATGTATTTGGCTTTCCGATTTTAGAGCTCTGAAACAATAAACATGGTAAACATCCCGTTTTAAATCTTAATAATAGAGTGGAAAATTGGAAATTATAATCACTTGGCTTTTTTGGTGGTAAAAGCATCAAATGAGTCGTTTGAGTCTATATGGACTCCGGCAGTTTGCTTGTTAACAGTTTCTTGAGCGGAACGGAACTATGCGGTGTCAACTTGGTACTGTTCCTTGAACGGACGGCGGGATACTGCAGCCGAGTCCTAAAACACGTAGGCATACTCACGAGAAAGTTGTACCGGTGCCAGAAGCAGGTCATGTGGTTGATGATGGTGCGCGGGTGTCCCTGCTTGTTGCACAGCGTGCACATGTACGTGGGCTCGTAGTGGGACTGCTCCGGAGGGTGCTCGATCAGGTACTCCACTCCCAGCAGCGGAGCCCTGACAATACAAAGTGCTTATTATTTTTATTTACCAACAGTAAGGTTTTTTTTACGTGGTAAAATCATCAAATGAGTCTCCCCACCCAGGGCAGAACGGGAGGGACTGACAGACTTATACTGACTAAAATCCTTTCAATAGCCCTTTACGTTCCGGAGCCTCGGGCACCCGATAGTCCCGCGACCCTGGCAGGCTTTGGCTCTTTAGTGCGTTTGACCACTATCTCGCCTGATGTTAAACGAAGATGTGGTCACTGTTTTAGGCTATCACGGTTTGTTTCACAATTTAAAATGTCACTTACGGGATATCTTCCGTGATTATTTCCGTAGCAAGAGACAGAGAAAGAGGGTAGACAGATTTGTCTGCTCTTAACAATTTATTTCCATCCACCCGCACTCTCCAGTCATCCCGCGATCATGGCGCTTGCAACAGCGTCGTAATATCGGGAACTCAAAATAATATATAATCACGGAAGATATCCCGTAAGTGACATTTTAAATTGAAGATGTGGTCGACGGTGAAGCAAGCTTGCCTAGAAGTAATGAATAGGTGTCTTGGCTCTTGACTTGAAGACCACAAGGGGGTGGGGGGGCATAATATTGGAACGCACACGTAGACCACAACGCGTCGTCGGCCATGATCCATGGTCGGACAGCGAGTAGCCTATTACTCCCATTATCCCCGCGCCTACGGTGGCTGGAAATCCCGCGACGTCACTTGGCATGAGATAGGCAGTAGTGCCGAACTCTGATGTCACAGTCAAGCAGTCGCTGGTACTCCAGACTTCTGACATGGCTTACAACTTGTTCCTATACTAATATTCAAAAGCTGAGAGAGGTAGAGTGTCGATTATCCGAACAACCGCTTATCCGAACTGTTAGCTCTCACTATGCGCTTACAATTTTCCTTCATAATGTGCACAGCAAAGTAGTGCAACTCACTTCTTGTGTAGTAAAAAAAGTAATAGTGAACAGGTTTCTTCTGGGTAAGCTCGGTTCATTGTAGGCTTTTTCTCTGTCCCCTTCAACCTGGACTAGAGTCAAGAGCAAACCCATCTCAAACAAAAAACATATGGTTATAAGTTCGATTATCCGAAAAAAAAATACGGTTTTCCGAACACCCATGTCCCCCAATTAATTCGGATAATCGACGCTCTAATGTATATTTAGTTGAACGCGCTAATGTCAAGAACTACTGGTTCGAATTGAAAAAATATTTTTGTGTTCGATAGTCTATTTATCGTGGAAGGCCTATATGTATAACATCACGCTATGATCAAAAGGTGACGAGTAGCTGATGAAAGAACATGAATAGATATTAATATTTCACAACTATCCCACCACGCCATCTAGTCCCAAGCTAAGCAGAGCTTGTGTTATACTAGACAACTGATAAACATACTTATACATATATTTCTAAATGTATACATAATATAGATAAATTACACCCATACACAGAACAAATGATTGTGCTCATCACACAAACATTTATTAGATGTATTTAAAAACCGTCGTCACTCACTTGACGGCATCGAGAGAGTCCTGTATGTGGCAGGTGACAGTCCTGTACTTGTTATATTTTTGGTCCAGGTCCGATGGGTTTCTGTTGTGGTTGTCTACCTCTTCCGCCATCCTCTGTAGAACTTTTTCAGTGGCTGTAAGAAAATTACGATATGAGATATGGTTATTGTCATAATTATAATAAAACGAAATGTTTCTTTATCGACGAAATCACTCAACAGATTTTGATGATTATTTTGCACAGAAAAGAAAGGGAACCTTTTCTAAGGGGTTACCAATCATCAAATGAGTCCTTCTACCCTGGGTGGAGCGGTAGGGATTATCAGACTCTTACTGACTCCAGATTCCGTGATCGAAACAAAACGTAAAGTTTTCAGTGAAGCCACTTTTTTATAAGTGTATGTGTGAATGCCATGCACACATTTACATAAATGTTTTCTATGGAGATGTTTACTTGTTTTACGTAGAAATCGAACGACAGGCGTATTCTGCTATCGGTTGTCTTGTACATCGTTATTTTTCGTAAGCCACAGCCGCCACTGATCTTTTGTTTTGGAATGACTAGTCCGAAAACTCTTTATTAATAAATAATGCATTTACCGCCAGTCTTGACAGTAGTTTGGTTGAAGGGATGATCGTCAAAGATGCTATTGGGCCAGACATTTCGCATCGACAGCTTGATCTTATGTTTCTTCCCCGAAATATGAGTCTGAAAGGACAAATAATAGATAAGTTGGATGCGGAGTTCAATGGTGTCTGCAGAAACTAACATCCTGAAATACCGTTTTTTTTTTTTTGTTATAAAACAATTCCACTAGAGGAACTCCTCTGTTATAGTGTCGTGTACATTTACAAATATTTAAACCCGCAAACAGACTAACAACTATCTGTAAGCGATAAAATAATTATTATGTTTGACACGCAGTGCAGCAGCCAACAGCTTTTCAGAAATTATGATTAACTGAATGTTCTTACAAGTTAACAGCGGTACGTTGTAGTGTGGTCTCACCTGCAGGATGCTCTCGCCGCTGCAGACTGCTGCACACGGGTAACACAAGTAGATCCACTTGCCCGAGATGTCTCGCCCGCGCCGTTCCACCATGCACCGCGTCCCGCCATCTTCGAGCCGGATCTTCAAGCTGTTCAGGTGCTCTTGAAACTCGTACTCCGCCTATCAAAACAATCGCAACCATTACTACCGTACAACACATCTGTCTAAGAACAAGCCAGTATAACAACTGACCCAAAACCCGTCAAACGTTTCTTAGTTAAAAACCGATCCGTCCTAATAACTTTCGCCAAGGAGTTGGTTAAACCAAAACAAATAAAACAGTTCACAATGTTATTTTTATTCGTTTATTGAACGTATTTTTAATTTATCTTTTACTATTTTATACTTACCTGTGTCACGAACTTATGAAATTTTATCGTTTTCACACGTTTATAGTGTGATAAGGATAACTCAATGAAAGTGAAACGTAACGTAACACAACGCGTAAAAGTTTATGGATAAAAGCACTTATGAAAATTATTTTCCCATTTTCCGATGTCTGTGCACACTCATCGTATAATAACATGTATTTACTCAGTTTTGGAAATAATCGGCGTTTTACCTAAACATGGATACGTCATAATTATAAACTAAAAAAAATAACTCACACGAAAATATAAAAAATGCTACAACGAATATTTGCTCGTGCATTCTCGAGCGCACACTAGGAGACGCATAACGTCAATTCTTTATCCAGTAACTTGATAAATTAGGCTATGTGGAAAATGACCCTAAGTCCGCAAATTCATTGAAGAATTTTGTTCTTTTAATGGAACATCCCATGTAAGACCTAAGACGCAAAAAAGACACGAATTAACGTGACATGAACGTGAAACGCTAATCACTTTTCAGAGAAAGACCCCGTCACAAACACTTATGGGAAGAAAACAATTAGTTCATACTTTATGCAGATGCTGTCTTTGAAACTTAATATATCTAGTCTAATCCAGTGCACTAAACTGATCTGTCCGGTGTCAGCGTCTCATGTTTATTGAAGCCAGAAGAAACTTTTGTATTTTCAAATTATAAAAATGCAAACTACCAAAAAAGGGGCAATTTGTATGAACAGTGAACACTGGGCGCAGTATTTTTTTAAAGCTTTACCTAAAATTGGCTTCGAAAGGAGTTTATATAAGGATAGTAGAAGGTCGCGTTCTGTAGTTGCTTTAGGGGTGTCCATGGGAAAAAGGCGTTGAGTTTTTTTTATCATAAAAGGCTGACGTCCTCCAATAGTACATAATTAGTCTTAAAATAAAAGTAACGAGGTATTTTGGAATTTCTTAGTATATTTCTATAATGTGAATGTAACTTTATCAGTAAACTTCGTAGGCTTCGGTAGTTGAAGTAGAATAACTTTCAGCTTTTATTCTACATACACATACATACATCCTCAAAAACTTTTGCATTTATAATAGTAGTAGGATAGTAGGACTATATGTTTAGCTCAACCGCGCGCACTTCGCTGGGTCTCAAATTTATGAGATTGTTAGTTTTATAGTAGGGAGTAATCTCTGAAAATACTGAAAAGCTTTTGAAAATTAGCAACCACAAGTGGAAATCTACTTTACTCCGCAGTTACACAGGCTATATTTTCAAATGGAACCTGTGCGAAATCAGAAAAGGTAGTTATTTTATAAATTGGTGGGTCGACTAGAAGGGTGCAATGTAATTTTCGAGTCCTACCATAACACAAAAGAAGAAACATTCAAATCAGACAAAACGTTTAGGTGTACACAAGATTTTTTATTTTTTTAAATTCATAAATAATTATATTCTAACTAAGCATGTATTTATTGATTAAATCAGACTAATACATCAGAAATGACTGATATTGTGGTGATATAATCTGTGTAATAAATAAACTGCATTCTCACTCAAAAAAATTCAATGGGGATCCAATCTATTCCATTTATACTTTCACTGCCATTAAACAGTGATGATAATTATGTGTAGTATGCAATCGGTGCAACGCGACATTGCTCTACCTTGACCATTCTTGTACCAATGAATGCATTTCTGGACTTCTATTTGAATTATTCTCTTGTTTCGACCTTTTCAGACTTCTTTTTTACCTAGCTGGTATTAGTATTTTTTTTTTATATATATATCTTGTGTTATTGCACTTGGCAGGCTCTATATGAAACTGTGAGAAATATCGAAAAATGCTGAAAGGAGTCTCGAAGCCGACGAGAACTAAAACTGCGGCATTGGATTTTAGAAAAGGTTTTCATAGATTTCTCAGTAGGCTTTAATAGATTTTTAACTTTATGTACTTGGGTATTAAATTGATGATCAATAGAAGATTTCATAGCGTTATCGTTCATTCCAGTCTCTAACGATCAGTAGGGCAATTCACGTAACTAAAGAAGTGCTGTTGCAGTGCAGCTGCAGTTAAGTTTCGATCAAAACAACGCTTTTCGTATTCTCTGTCGCTGTCAGACACGCTCGCGTCAAGTTCGCGTCACGCGAGCGTGTTTTGGATCTTTGGATCGCAACGTGATCGGTATTCTACAATTCGTTTGACGTTTCAAAATGACAGTATACAAGTTTCAATTCGATCAACGTGCAGTTTTAATGTCATATTCGTTAAAATGTAAACGATTCCATTCGATTATTCCACTGAATAACTCCTGGTTTGATTTTCGTACTGTTGACGTGCAGTTCACGCGCAGCTTACGCGCAGTTCAAAGATTACACACCGTTTATCACTCGAACGTGAACTTAACTGCAACTGCACTACTACTTCATCGGCGCGTCATAAAATTACGTGAATAAATTAGCCTTCAGAAATCTTAAAAAGATTTTCAACTTTAGGCTCTAGGCTAAAATTTTAACTCATCTTATTCTATCTGTAACGTTCGCTGTTCACCTTAAATTCAGGTTATATACTAAAACATCAAGTATTTATAAAAACACTTTTGTTATCTAAACACGAAAACTGTAATTTATCTCCTTATTCATATACAAGTCATATTCGAGCAATACGCAGTTTGTATTGAAATAGAAAATCTTACTTTTCTACCTTTTTGATTAATTCACAATACAGCACAGCAGTGACCAACAGTGACATGCTCGTGAGACGCGAGACTAAGCGGACGTATGATTTATTAGTCACGATGAATTAAACAATTACGACAAAATAAATATAATTATTTGCACCGTCAGTATAAAAGTAAAGAGTGTCGCGTGTGACTACTTATTTTAACGAGTCATATGCAAGATGAACTAATTTTTATAAACTTTTAATAAAATGTTACGGGTAGCATATGTCTATGTCAAACCCAGGATCGAGCCCGTTCGGTCGTAGCCAAGTTCTGCAGAGAAGTCCTCCGCCGACGCCAAGCAGACCCCCAAGTGATCCAAATTCACCGCAGAAAAAATTAATTACCCAGTGAAGTGGTCAGTACGCCGGAGATACAGAAATGGATAGGATCTATTGATTCAATCCTCAACGAAAAATGAACACAGACCAGAAGCTTCGTGTCCCCGATCTTTGCCGGAAGGTCTCAACTGGGACTTCTCAGATGGCCGTTCTGTATCAGTCGTTAAAGTCGAACACGACTGACCCATACCGCAATCCAGCATCTCAAGGTTCACCAGATTTTTGTACTCTCTCCAGCAGTTCAAAGAGGTAGTTGAAACTAAGTCGAAACCCTCGTAAAATAATTCTTATGCTAGCATGGTGAAAACAGGTTCCGATAACTTCGTTCGTCCTGCAAACTTGAGATCAATCGCCATCTATCCCAGCGAATAAGACCCAAACAAGTGACGCCACCAAGTCACTCGTCCAAAAGATAATCTCCCCCGAACAACTTAAGCTTCATGTCCGTGGTCTGAGAAAAATGAAAAATGGGGGTGATGGCGATGGGTTCTGATTAGCACCGAAAATAAAGGTGATATTGAGAAGCTCATGAACTCAGAAATAATAATATTATCGGGTTCGGTCCTTACAATAGAAGAACCTTCCAAACGCCGCCCTAGGGTTGCGGTCATTGGTGTCCCCGTTAACCTTACCAAAAAGGAAGTTTTTGACTGTATATACGAGCAAAACCTTATGGCAGATTTACATTGAGTCAGTGGCTGTCGTCAGTGCTGGCGCCGAAAACTGACGCATACTATTTATACGCAGTCAGAATGTCGTCAGTAGTCGAGAATATTATTCATGGCGTGTACACACTTTCATTAAGTCAGTGCGGAAAAATGAATTCTCGAAAACAGCAAAATTTCAAAGTAGCAGTTATGCTGTTGCACGCATTTAATTTATTTCTATAATTTTGCGATTTGAGATCCCACCGGCATTCATTATCTCGGTATAGTTGAACAAGTTTTAAGTTTTCCGTGTCGCTCAGTTTTCTCATCATTTTGAGATGCGGTGTGAGCAAGCGTGGTCACCATACAACAGAGCGGCAGCGACTGACTTGGGCATATTTACACGCCGTCAGTTGCACAGGCGCGGGTGGCGGGCGAGCGAACTGACGCCGAAAATATTAAAGCGCCAATATTGAAGTCAGTACTGACGCGACAGTACTGTACTGACTTGAAATCAATTTACACTATGGCAGTGCCAGGTCAGCACTGACTCGTCAGTGGACTGACGTCAGTTACTGACTCTATGTAAATCTGCCTTTACAGACAAGTTGCCGAATATAATTCGTGAGTCGTTCCTTGAGTGAGAGCATCAAATTTAGCCATAAATCGGGTAAAAAAGGCCTTACTACCTGCAACTACATAATAGAACTCCCAGCTAGCATACGAGAAATCATGATCGTCGATTTTTTTATTAATTGGACATCTTGCCCTGTGAGAGATTTCACTATTGTGTCCAGATGCTTCAATTGTCAACAGTACAGGCTCCCAGCCAAGTTTTGCCGAGAAACTAATACTTCGTTGTGGAGAGTCTGGACACTCCTTTAGGAAATGTAGTAGCAAATCTTCTCCTCCTCTATGTGCGACGTGCAAACGCTTTAAGAGGAAATGTGACCATCCTAATGGCGATGCAAGTTGCCCGGCGCGCAAATACGCAGTGACCTAAATCGACTCAATCGACTATGAAGAAGACCTTAGCAGTAGTTTTATCTTATTCAATTTAGATAATAATTAAAATTAGAAAATAAAATAAGAATGGCTTATTAACTGATCTAGATAAGAAGCTGTTAAGACAAAAAGTTTTTTGGAAAATTGCACATTTCTTCACTAATTAAAATTTCATGTGTGCCAATGATTTCTATAAAATTAAAGTACCCTAAGTTACTCCTTATTACCTTAGCTACCTGCCAATGAAGTCCCGGCCCAGCTATTTCAGAGATTAGCCATTATAAACAGACAGACAGCCAGAAATTGTCAAAAAATATTCATAAGCATGTAGTAAAAAACGGTTATTTAAATATTACAATATGACACTTCAATTTTATTTATATGTATAGATTTATTAAATTAGTATATAAGACTTAAAACTGTGGCTTTGTTTACACCTATTTTTGTAATAATCTTTTATGAATAAAAAAATATTTATTTATTATTTATATTTTTGTGCATCCAAAGTGTGGTAGATGTTTTGAGGAGCCATAAAATAGCATGTGAATATGACCCCTAAACACACATTTTGACTGTCTTAAAAATATTTGCACCCCAAGCCATATAGTTTTCTATCAAACTTTGTTTTGACCCTCTCTCAATTAAATCAGTTCAAGAAAATAAAAATTTGAGTTAAAATGCTTCTGTACTGCTCAACAAAAATTTTAATAAATGGTTCTCAGAACTTTTGCCTAAACATGCTTGCTATTTTTCAGTAGTTAATTTTTCATAGCCATAAATAGGGGGAGGATCAGGAATAAAGTTTCAATGTTACATTTTCTACAACTGTAGCAAGGGCCGCTCTTTACTTGCTTGAATCAGGATAATAAACAGTTGAAATTAATATTAAGATTTATTTAAAATTAATAACTTAATGTAATATATTTACTTTAGAAGTAAAACAAATTATATTTACCTTAGTACAAGAAGATTCATCGAGCTCGGGTTTCTTAGGCACTTCGGTGACGGAATCCTGATACCCCTCTGCCCCTGGAGGGCAATCTGGAAGGTCCATCTTGAAGCACTACACTTGGTAGTTTATGACCAGAAAACGGTCATAAACTATTGTCACAATTCTTAAGAAATTCTTCTTTCTTCTTAGTCTTGAACCACGCACAACTGTAACCCAAACCATTTCATATCAAACTAATTAATGGCCATTTTAAGTGTTATACAAAAATCTTGATTATAAATAAATAGATACTTACAACCATCCAATATAATGCATACTTACATGTGATGAGGTTGTTTCTAAGCACTCTGCTATTTGACTGGGCACATCAAAATGTGCATGGTTGTAACTGATATGATATAATTTACAAAATCACACAAATCAGTTATTTCATTCCTACATTTTCATATCTTCCTAATCAAAAGAATATTCAGTGATCATAGTTTATGTGGCCTACCATGTTTCTGTGTAATCAGTTTCACAAACTGTATTACTTTGCCATAGATGAAAAAGGCTAAATATATTGATCGTAATCATACAACGCAGTCTTTTTGTATGAATTTTACTATTTGATTGAAACTAATTCAAACATTAGTGATTAAAGTAAAAACATTTAAGTAATAAGTATTTAACAGGGTACAATAAGAACTACTTACTTATTTCAAATATTTGGTTCCACTTACCAGATAAACTACAACGCTATAATAACCATTTTTTTTTTATTTGCATATTTCATAAATTAGCATGATTAATTAAAAAAATATTAATTAGACCCATGCCTAATGTTTAACTCACTGATTGATTAGGTAGCTAATAACTTTCCTTTCTGACTGTGGAAATGATTTCAAGAAATTATCACATTTTTCATTGAATAATAGTTATGTCTAAAAAGTTGCATAGGACGCTTACATCGTATTCCTTATAGTATTTGAGTTAGAAAATAATAGTGTACTGACCTTTTGGAGCAGATGAAACGACGAATTCTGTCAATTGTTTTTAAAGAGCTCTAATCCTTTTTTTTTGTATTACCAAAAGCGAATATTTCTCATGATAGCTATAGGCTAACCTCACAGCTAACCTTTCACGATATGTAAAATGTACGGTCTACAAAATTAAGAATAATTCTGTATTGATTTACATTACACACGCTTCTTCCTTGCAAGAACCCATTTTCATGTTGTTGGCCCTTACAAATTCAAAATGGATCTTTTGATTTAAAAAAAAGAGTCGACAATATGCTATTTTCTCGTGAAAGTTGAAACAAAATATTTCCAACTGTCACAACAACTATCTATTTAATTTAGTTGCATAATGATACCAAGTGGCAACGACCATAGACGTTTTTTTTTTTTAGTTCGGTAGAAGCAAAACAACGACGAAGCAAAATGTCACAGTCGCAGCCATGTCGCGGATGTGTCGCGGCGAGAAATCTATTCGTCTATGATACATTCCTTTTTCCGGTTATGGTGATTGCGTCGATGCAGCCCGCGAAATTCAAATTTTCTTGTAGTGACATGTAACTTTATTAAAATAATTATTATGATTCGCGGCAATAACAAGTATGATAAATAATAAATATAATAACAAAACATTCGCTCCTTTAGCTCCCACATATACAGAGAGTATTACACTTTATGACAAAAATGTAATTAAAATAATTTATCTTCTTGTTTTTTTGTCCATGGATAGTTGCACTAGCAGTAAAGGTATCACCGTCATTATCCTCAGGGCTGCGTTTAAATCCTTTATCCAGTTTAAATTTATACTGCCGCAGTGCTGGAGCCTGGATGTAGCTCATGTAGCATACAAACTATCGTGCACGCAGCACGCATCAAGCGAGTAGAATAAGTCGGAAGAATTCATGAGACATGTTTTCCAGGTATTTTATCAAAACGCCCCAGTCAGCAGCAACAAAAGTGAGGAAAACAAAATTATCATAAACGTGAAGAGTATACTCAAATTAATAATAACTATCATGAATGATTTGTACTTGACGCATTTTAATATGTTGAGATGCAGTCTCCTCTCGAAATATAATCTCGAAACAAGCTCTAAATGTTAATCTGCTGTACAGCAAGCCTATACATATATATTATAATCAAGCATGCACGACGCAGCGCAAAACTGCTCTGACGTAGGTACCTATAGCTTTTTTTTAACGTGGTAAAATTAATATCGAATGAGTCCTCCCACCTACCCTACTGTCAGACTTGTACTGACTAAAATCACTGTGTCCTTCATTAGCCCTTCAGGTTCCAAGCTTTGGTCCTCAAGAACTGACGTATAGCTTTTTTTTTTTAGCGTGGTAAAATCATCAAATGAGTCCTCCAACCCCGGGCAGGGCGGGAGGGACTGTTTATAATATTTGTTTTATAAGTTTTGACTGAAAAAGTATTTCTAATAATTCATCTGTTATAGCAAAACATCATTCAAACTATAAATAGATCCCTAGATAGATAATTTGACTGGCCTGTTGGTCTTGTGGTTAGTGACCCTGACTGTTATGCCGGAGGTCGTGGGTTCGATTCCGACCCAGGACAAATGTTTGCGTGATGAGCACGATCATTTTTGTTCTGTGTCTGGGTGTAATTTATCTATAATATATTTTATTTAGAATTATATAAGTATGTTTATCAGTTGTTTAGTACCCATAACACAAACTCTGCTTAGCTTGGGACTAGACGGCGTTGTGTGATAGTTGTAGAATATGATTATTATTATTAGATCTCATTAAGTAATTGTCTCCTTCTCTTTATTTGCCAATTTCATCAATAGCCTCGTCCTTATTAATTTTCAATTTATATTATTTATTGTAACGTGATCTGATATTCCAAAATTGCACTCTGACCGTAGTAATTAAGTTGCTCTCGACTGTCTCGTTTATGCTTACACCGGTAAACGAATATCTTAACGGTTGGCGGCAAGCAAAACCGGCTTAGAGAGCCTCTCTACATAGTTTGTGGCTTATAAAACTGTTCTGTATTAATACCTAGGTAAGTATATCAACTTTGTTGTTATTAAATCTTTTCGTGAACCATGAACACATTCATGTACGTTAATGTTTTGCACATAGGTACGCAAATGTGCAATTTTTTTAGCGTGTTAAAATCATCAAATGTGTTCACCCACCCAGGGCAGGGCAGGAGTTACTGTCAGACTCTACTACTAACTGTAATTCAATGGTGTCCTTCAATAGCCCTTTACGTTCCGGAGTCATGGTATCGTTATCCTGCGACGTCTGGCGCGCGACGTCCCCCGACCAAGTAATGTGCAGTTATGAAAAATTAATTACAGGAAATTGGCAACAGGAAGTCAAGAATCTCATCAATCAAATCAAATCAAATCAAATCATTTATTTATTTGCAAACATGGGTGGGTTTAAAGACATAGATGTTTAACATAAGATAAAGTTCATTCCATATTTTACCATCTCATGGGTGTGCAAATTGTTTCAGAATAACATTTAAAAATTGTAAAAATATAATGCAATAGAAATCAATGTCAGTTTTGCTACAGTTACAGCTAATTATAATGAATCCAATAGTTTTTAATCGGGATTTCGAGTATCCACATGCAACCATAATATGAATCTATTTCCGAGCTACGGGCTACCTTATTTTAATGTCAATAACAATTTTGATGCAGGTAAATTTATATTTTATGTCAAATGTCAAGTAAATAAGTCAAAATGAATATAAATCTAAAATTATACAAGATTGCAATAACGAGTCATGTCACACTTTTAAGAATTAAGAGGATTTTAAATATCATGTCATTGAATACAATTTTTATTTTATTTTTATTTCTCTTTCAAATATATCGGATGTAGAAGGCTTAGCATCTTTCATTTAAGTATTCGTTAATAGAGTAATAACATTTTAAAGCTAAGAAGTCCTTTACACATTTTTTAAATAAGTCTATGCCGTTAATTGATATAATTTGTTTCGGTAATTTATTGTATATTTTGGGTGCCATACCTAAGAGATTTTTATTGAAAATAGCTGTCTTGTGTTGTATATTGCATATTTTGTTTTTGTGGCGCATGCTCTTTGGGTGATTATATAAATGTAAATTTGCTTTGACATAACAAACTACTTCGTATATATACAGACATGGAAGAGTTAGTATGTTACATTTTTGGAAATGTGGTTTACAACTGTCCGTACTTTGAATACCACATATTGCCCGTATGCATTTCTTCTGTGCTTTGAATGCCATTTCTCTATCAGGCGAATTCCCCCAAAATATGAGTCCATACCGTAATGTTGACGAGACATATCCGTGGTACGCCGTTAGTAGTGTTGCCCGATTTGCGACTTTCCTTAATTGGTAAAGCGCATAAGAACATTGGTTAAGTTTTTTGCACACATGCTCTATATGCACCTTCCAGTTCATTCTATTATCTATCCATATACCTAGGAATTTAGTATGTTCTGCCTCTCGAATACTTTTGTTACCGAATCGAATATCTGGTTTAATAGTGTTTGTTCTTTGTTCAAATAAAATGTAAGCGGTTTTATCCAAATTAATTTTTAGTTTATTTTCGGTTAGCCAGGTTACTATGTCATTTAGGTTTTCGTTTATCTCTTTTTCAAATGTCCCATCATTTTTACTTCTGATTAGTACTGTGCTATCGTCGGCGAATAATATCATTGGATTGTTAATAGATTTAGGCATGTCATTAATAAATACGATGAAAAATAATGTTGAAAGGACACCACCCTGTGGTACTCCGGATAAACATTTGAGATTTTCAGAATAATATGTTATTTCTGTTTTTGTGTACGGGCAGATTCTATTAATGCTTGTGACTTGTTCCCGATTTGTGAGGTATGATTGAATTAATTTGAGTATATTGCCTCTGATACCACATTTTTCCAATTTATTTAGGAGTATTTCATGGCTCACATGGTCAAAGGCTTTTGTCATGTCCATGAACAAACCAACTACAGGAGTTCTATTATCTATATTAGTCAGAACGTGTTTAACGAGTGCATTTATAGCAGAATTAATGTTTTTATTTTTCCTGAATCCATATTGTTCGCTGATTAGAATTTTGTTACTTTCTAGAAACGAATAAATACTTTTATGTAGAATTTTCTCAAATATTTTAGAGAAAACAGGAATAAGTGCAATAGGTCTATAGTTGCTAGGATCTTGTTTATCGCCTTTTTTAAACAAGGGTTTGATTACAGATATTTTCAGTTTTTCTGGAAATATGCCTTCCTCAATACAATTATTAATAATGTGACTTAGTATTGGTGCAATGATAGCCGATGTCGCTTTGATTACTTTTGTGGTTACACCGTCATACCCTGTACTATTTGTATTTTTAAGAGAATGAATTACTTTAATTATGTCATCAGGTACGGTAGGTGACATGAATATTGAATTAGAAATTGTATTTGGAATTGTAGAATTAGAAATTGTATTTGGAATTGTAGAATTAAAAATTGTATTTGATGTCATTGGATTATTGTGGATAATGTTACTCTGAGATTGAACTTGATTTATAAAATATTCATTAAATGAGTCTGCTATTTGTTTTGGACTATTTATAATTCTATTTTCTATCATTATCTTGTCAATTCCTTCTTTTGGGTAATTATGTTTTTGTTTATTAATTATACTCCACATTGCTTTGCTCTTATTTTCTGAATTATTTATGTAGTGATTGTTTTGTGCCTTTTGTGTTTGTTTGATTATATGTTTTAATCTGTTTGTGTATGTTTTAAGTTTATTCTTATTTTCAGTGTTAGGTAACTGTCGGTATTCCCATAACATGCTTCTTTTCCGCTTGGAACATTGTTTTAGTCCCCTTGTTATCCACTTAGATCTTTTACTTGGTGAAACTTTAATTTTCTTTAGTGGAAAACACAAGTCATAGAAGAGCATGAACAGTTCGTGAAATTCATTAAATGCATTATTTGGATCAGCGCACGTAAGGACATCGTGGAATGTTAGATTCTGAAGGCATTCTCTAAATTTTTTTTATATTTTCATCACTGTAGTCGCGTCTGTAAATGAACCAATGAGTCAATGTGCAAGTTTTTTTAACACGACATTTAAGTAGTTGCGCTGCATGGTCTGACAACGCTAATTCTTTGACTTCGCACTGGCTACCTCTGATATTATGAACAATGTTGTCAATGCAAGTTCCACTACCTAGGCGTGTTGGTGAGCGAGTACCTAATATTAAATTATAGCTGCGCAATATGTTTTGGAAAGCAACAGATATTTTGTTACTCTTGCAGATATCTATATTAAAATCTCCACAAAGTATGATCTTATCATTACGTCTTAGGCAAAATTCACTTAACATCATATCCAGTCCATCGAAAAATGCTGATACCCTATCTTTGCTATTATTTGGCGGCCTATAAACACAAATAATGATGATGGGATGGGATGAAAGTTTAATAGCACAACATTCTATTTGATGAGGTATGGCCCATTTGTCAACATGGACGACTTCAAATTTGTGTGTTTTTTTTACAAGAATGCATGAGCCACCATTCCTATCTTGTCTAGCATAGTATGTTGCTAGTGAGTAATTTGCAAGTTGTAGATGTTGTTGGTCACCCTTTTTCATATTATGTTCGGTTATACAAATTATATCAACTGACTTACCTTCTTCTCCTAGTTCATTTAGATGTAAGCTTAGTAGATCCGATTTATTTATTAGTCCATTAATATTTTGGTGCATTATAAATAAGTGATTATACACGAAAAAGATCAGGGTTGATGGTAACGTTATTTTCAGGCTTGCTATTTATCGTCTTATTATCTTCCTGATAGAAAATATTCAAATCATGAAGCATATTGCATACAATTCGGCCGTGAATGTTTTTCATTCCGTAATAATTTAATCTCCCTGTTCTGTGGGAACTGGGGGTGAGGGGGGAGGTTCTGTGTTCATCAAGTAAGTATATCATGTACTTCGGGACGTTGTACTGTATGGACAACAATGAAACATAAAACAATTCGCACAAAATCGTCGAGGGCATTCACCGAAAAGTTCGGGGTCTTAATGCTAATTAGCTACGAAGATTAGCCCAAGCGCCTCGGTGGACCCAAAGCTGTAGCCCGTGGTCAGCGGAGCGCCTCACAACCTCACAACCGCGGTCAACATGCATGCAAACGGACGCGTGCCAAGTTTTCGTTTGGCGAGCGCGAGCGTGATTTTACGTGTCGTTTCCATTTACGCGTATTTCAAAGTTACTGCGTCTTCAGAGTACGGAGTTCCAATAGAAATAAAATTATGGGACACAGGAAGAACACCTCTGGCTCATATGGTCGATGTGACGAATGGATTTGGTTTGAAAGTGCTGGCAGAACATAACTTTTTAAATGATAACAATATCGCATTTTCTCCGTATGGACTGATGGGGATCATGGTCGCTCTGTATGAGGGAGTGGACGGAGAGTCCTCGTATCAGATCCAGCGAGGGATGCAGCTGCCGTGGAACAGGAATGTCATGAGGATAGGATTTAGAGACATACATCGGACGTTAAAAGTAAGTTATGCGATGAGTAAACATGTTTTGATATACTATTTGCAAGCATAAGGAGTTTTTTTAAGCTTGATTTTTCAGATTCATCAAGTTTATTATAGCGAAAATTGAGGCAGGTTATGCATTTTGTTTTTATCGTGGTAGTACGATACCAAGGTTAGTAGATGGCAGGCATAAAATCCCGTTGGAGTAGGAGCATAATGAGACCTGCCAAAAATCCTGTAAAAAATCGTTAAAAACTCTCACCGGTGCCATTGTTTTGTTTTGATCTGTGACTAAATTGTAACAGTTTGTAACTTTAGGAAGCACGGCCGACATTTACAATTGTAGCGATCACATAATATCCTTTCGTTTTCAGGCCATGAACTAAAATCGTGATGGACAGAATGTGTTTTTCTAGAAAAGTACTTAAGTACATAAAACACAATTTTATATCGCCTAAAAGAATTTGTAATATAGGCAAGCATATAATTGTCTCTATTAGCTATAACTAGCTTAAATCCAATGGTAGGATCAATCAAGAAGCTATACTTAGTTACTTCGGGAACACAAAGAATCTAATTCTTAAGTGACCCTAGTCCTTGTTCAGAGCTAGAAGAAATCTCTGTTCTAATGCTTTCAAGTTGATGTTGATCACTATTTGCAACTCTAGACTTTAGATTGTAACAATACGTCAATACCAATTTCTGTACCAACATTAATTAACGATGTCGAAGAAACGCTAATACTAAGGGTGTTTCTTAAGCAACCAAAACAACAGATATTTTTTTCCCTGTCTAGGTTTCTAAAGTATCACGCAATATCTTCTGTATGATAAAAAAATTCACCAATCTTATTCTTAATTGAGGTGTAATAGAGGGTTTGATTTGGCTTTTTTTTAATTATTGAATCAGGCGTTACTTTGCGGAAATCCAAGACATAAATGTTATGAAAAATATCTAGCTTTAATTCCTTTTTTGTCGCGGAATTAAAGCTAGATATTTTTCATAACATTTATTGGCTTTTTTTTCTAAATACGCATTATGAAGTCGTAGAGAAAAGCAATGAGAGTTAACAAATCCTTCATCTAAATTCAATAATATTAGATGCCTACAATACATACATGGCCATATGCCTACCTTATAGTCAAATCAAGCCTTGACCAGTGCGAGCTCATCGATAACACACAAATCTAATTAGATAAGTACACACACTTTCTCTGGACCGGTCCTATGCGAAGTCATGTCGTCAAAATAATTAATGTAGTTGGCATTTTCTAATGTCGACCCAAAATGCTAAAACTATGCACAATTAAAAATATTTTTAACTATTTCAGACTTATTTCGTACCGGAAGAGGGATTTCTGGCAGGACTAGCGTTAAACAATGAAAATGTCACTTTCAACGAGCAATACAAAAAGATTCTGCGGTTTTATGGTTTTGATTTAGAAAACGATCAATTGCCGACACTTGCACCTGGAAATGATACTAACAGCACTGCCAATGATACTAACTCAGCTACAACAACGATGAGTCCTGGAGGGTCTAGCGACGCTACGACGATGACTGTAGCAATGACGGCAGAAAGTAAACCAGCTCGAGAAGATGCTAGTACTACTCCTCCAACTAGAGAAGAAACCACAAGTACAACGAATCCAAATGCGGAGACAATTAGCACGATTGATATAAGAGGAGCAACATCCACCACTGCAAATCCGTCCGCCGCACCAAACGCAGAGAGTACACCCGTGAGCACTTTCAGTACTGTCGTCACAACAACGAGCGAGAGAATCACAGAGATGACAACAATAATAACGACTGCATCACATATGCCAGAGACCACAACCCAGGCGCCAACTCCTGAGATTGAGCCGACCACAACGACAGCAGCACCAAGCACGGCGACTGAAACGGAACCAGTTTCGATGAGTTCGCAAGTTACAAATGCCTTAACCAATGAACCAACTATCAACAACGAAGTGGATTCGTCATCAACTCTTGAAACTAGTACAGTGTCAGCTACAACTCTTGATGGAACATCAACTACAGCACAGCAGTCAAGCACGCTTGATGCAACCAGCTTAGCTCAGAGCACTGTGACTGATATAACGCAAACACCATCATCAACTATTGATAGTTCTACAGTAACGTCAACGTTGTCAGAGAACACTCCAACAGAGAGTGTGATGACTACAATGACTGAAACACAGCAAACAGAACAGATGTCTACAATGACTTTATTGGATGACATAACAACCACGTTAAATTCCGTTACACCATCAACTAATGAATCCACGTTAGAGACACTTGAACGAAAGAAGAAGTCGATAGTGGATTTTATATTTACAAATCCTCCATACATAGATGACTATTTGTATTATAGAGCTTATGATATTGGTTCGGATGCATCTAATCCGACTTTTGATGACAAAATGTTCTTAGCGAACGGTTTGAGAAGCGTTCAGGTGAGTCCTCCAGTTGCTACATTTGTCGGTATAAATCATAGCGATAGCGCAGGCAGCGGAAATTGTTTATTTTTAAAAGTGGCAGTTCATCCTATTACCTGACAACAATAAAGCTTTCTGATTTAACTAAATTATCTAATAGCATTTGGTACGCTCTTGCGCCATGTCATTAAATTCGCTAGGTAGTTCGAGAATCGCGCATCCAAGCGGTATTGTAAATATACCCTTGTTTGGTTAGCGTAACAACACAATTTGCATTATGAATTCGCCATAGCATTGCTTTTCAATATTCAAATTGATGATGCCTCAATTATTTTCAACAGGTCACGTACATGCGATACGATACAGTGCTGGAGCACGCCTATTTGCCACATTTGGAGGCTTCGACTTTAAGACTACCTTTGGACAGCGATCGCTACTACTTGCTGGTAGTGCTGCCTACTCGAGCCGGACAGCCTGAGCTTGGGCGGTTGTTGTCTCGAATGGCGCGAGAGTCAGACTTGTCGGACATCTACTCGGTGTTGCGACCACGCCGTGTGAAGGGAATCGTGCCGAGCTTCACTGTTAAAGGTCATGTGACCTTAACTACGGATTTACAGAAGGTAACGATTTCTACCTCCAAGATCGTAAGAAATTAAATTGAAGTATTTTTATTACAAAATAACATCGAAAACGTTTATTGGGCACCTAATTTCTAATCCTTTGTATTTTTTTCAAATTTTTAGTAAGCTTTATACGAGTACCATAATCAAAAAGGCACTTGCAAACACCTACGATTCGTTTTTGACCTAGTTTCGGTGACTGTAACAAAAAGCAGAGATTATACGGCGTGCTATATTAACATAATAATTAGTTTCGTGTGCTAGTATAAAATTTACATTCAACTAATTTATACCTACCCATGATGACATTGATGGGTGGTAACACAAAAGTTTTTAATTTCACATGGTAATACAACAACATATAAAGAAAGTTGCGTGTTTTATTAAATTACGAATAGCATCAGATTGTATTATGTGCGGGAGCAGTGGTGGCCTAGTGGTATCGGTCCCGACATACAAGTGGGCGGGGGTCGTGGTTTCGAACCCCGCCAGGCGCATTACTGCTCTCAAAACGGTGAAGGAAAACATCGTGAGGAACCCGGCATGTCCTAGAACCAAAAATTCGTAGACATGTGACATCTATCAAATCCGCACTGGGCCCGCGTGGTGGATTATGGCCCACTCCCTCTTACAGAGAGGAAGCCTGCTGCGTCCCAGCAGTGGGAACATTATAGGCTGATGATGATGATCATCATCAGATATTATGAATTTTTCACAAAATGAATAAGTATTTTTTGTACCTTCATTATGATAGGATCACATAATGGCATTAATTTTGGCATTCAAACCAGCTGAAGGTTCCTTTGACAATAGACTTGTTAAGTTTGATGAATATCTAATTGCAGCTTGGCATTAGAGATGTTTTTGAGCCTCGACAGCGCGACTTCACGCTTATGACGAGGCAGCCGGGCGTGTACGTCCGAAGCATAGAACAGGCGGTGTCCGTCGCTATACGCAAGTATCGGCCCGATGACCAGAAAAAAAATAGTAAGTATCCAACAGCTAAAAAAAGTACAGACGCAGAAGACGCAAGCTGGCACATCAAACTACCTCAATCTATCTTTTTTTTTCAATAGATTTTCAGTCTTAATGTGCCCTAATCACAATAGTGGAAGGTTAATTTTCGATTGGTATTTGACAGGTAGGTAGGTTGACCTGCAGGCGTCTGTACGAAATACCTACTTAAGTGCTTTTAAACCCGTCGATAGAGCTCTGAGTAAATAATACCTATGCGTGATTATAAGTTTAAACGGAGGCGTGGTAACGAGGCCCGGGCCCACCAGCGCCGTTCCGGTTTGATCCATTTAATTGGCTAGCTGGCTGGATATGTTGTGGCCATGTGTGCGTGTGTGGTCACCCACAAGACTGGGGTCACTCGTCGCCGTCACGGCCCGACGCGCCCTGATACGACCGCGCAGCCGGAAAATCCTTGATTGACATTGATGTGCTCCTAAAATCTACTTAATTGAACTAACAATCGTGTAGAACTCACATTCATGATTTGTTTGTGAATTTTACCTCTAATCCAACCAACAGCGCAGGGCCACACTTGCTATTACGAAACCATTGCAATGTTATAATCGGCACTCCATAAAGACATTCTTAAATGCTCACAACGCGCGAAGACTTTGTGTCCTCGTTTTCCGGCGCAGGGACGAGATAATTGTTACCAAAAGAGTGCGAAGCTGAGTTGTAGGGCTTCCAATTCGAATATTAGAATATTCGCCCGATTTATGTATTCGAATACTGACTTGGGTTATATTGGAATATTTCTTGAAATTATTAACGTTGTTAGTTTTTGCGTATAAAAGAACCCTGACCAAATGAAGAGAAGAGTGATGAAAAGACGAAGAAAAAAAGACGTTTCGATACGAGATGAGCGACTGATGCAGTTCTGTCGTGATGGTGGAATGGTGGGAGAGGGTTAAATATCAGTGGCCTCGATACGATGAAGGAGATGCGGCCTATATATCGAATATAGGACTATATTGGAAGCACGACTCCTTGACGTTTCGAGCGACACTGGCGCTCTGGGGGAGGACAAACGGGTGACGCACATAAACGGGGAACCAGACGCTCGGTGCTATCACTGCGCCAATGCTCGGAGGATACGGTGCGGCATATTATACTGACCAAGTGAGCCGCATGAGACGGGTCGCGCTTTAAGCTGCCTTTCCACCAGAGATGCGCTATGTAGCTGTGCTACGAAGATGTGAAAGCTAAGCTACGAAACTGTTTGACCTTTTCCACCGATGCTACGCTATGTAGCTGTGCGAGTAAGGTGTGCTATGGAGATGGGTAGCTGCGCTCTCGTTTCATAGGTAGGAGACTTTCCTCACCGACCCTAGTTCGCTTCAAGCTTCCTGCAGCAAGTCACCGAAAGTCGGCAAAGACCGCGCACCGACTGTTTTCGAACACTTATCAAGTCCAGATGACATCGGAAGAAATGGTCAAATTCGTTGCTCTCCTCTTCAAAACGGACGTGAGACGACGCCGACGTTGCGTAGTGCACCTCTTATCGACGCAACGACCGAGTCATTTACCTGACGCCTACCCTAAACGAAGCCCGCAGGCGTTACCTACTAGTCAGGCGGAACACCATGTTTCACGAGCGGAGGAAGTCAACGCCTTAAAATTATAATAGGTACCAGAAAAAAAACACAAAAATAATTCATTTCGTTCCACTTCCTAGTGCCAGATGAAGCTAGGATAACGCACACTATTTTGGTTCATATGACAATTTACGACTACCTACCAAAATGACGCAAAATGGCAATTTTATTTTACATAAACATAAACTGACATAAACTTTTGTTTTTTTTTAAGTTTAAGTACATATACATAACCAATGTATTTTATTTGCAAGTCTAATAATTCGGGCCAGACGGAGTGGGAAGCGGTCGCCTCCTTCTGCGAAACAGTAATGCTAGCGAAGGAGAAGGCGGGCCGCGAGCGAGAGAGGACAGTGTCCTCCCTCCGCCCCACCCGCGGTAGTAGACGCCCACGGCGACGGACGTCGCTAGACGATCTCCGGCCAGGCGGCCACCGTAGGCGCGGGCATGCGGGCAGCGAGTAAAGGGCAATAACTCGCTGCCCGACCATGGACCATGCCCGGGTCGACGGCGGGCGTTGTGTCCCACGCGCGCCTCAAAGAGCGTCAGCATAATGACGGAACCTCTCAGAGGGCCAAGGCCTGCCGGGGTCGCGGGATTATTTCCTTACCGTGACCCCGGAACAGAAAGGGCTATTGAAGGACACCGTGGATTTTAGTCAGTAGAAGTCTGACAGTCCCTCCCGCCCTGCCCGGGGTGGGAGGACTCATTTGATGATTTTACCAAGCTAAAAAAAAATGTCTAATAATTCACCAGTGCAGTTATATAAATACATCGTTAATTTCAGGTTGTTTAATTCAAATAGTCATAATGCTTTGAATTCATCCAAACCGACCAAACCCGAAATTGCGGACAAACAGCTTGTTCAGTACATTTTGACTATAGTTACATCAATGATATTATAAAGTCACCTTTTTTACTTAAAATATCATTGAGTTACATAGACAGACGATCATAAAATGTGCTAAACTAACAACAGTTTATTTAAACTTACCGACTTAAATATAACATTGCATAGTATTCGAGCGTCATCGTCGAAACAAATTTCTTACAATCATTAAAAAAAATATTCTAATACCTAATTCGAATATTTGCTTTTTATAAAATCCAATACCTATTCGAACATATTATGTTTTTTGGAATATTTGGAAGCCCTATCAACAGAGGTGTCAAGTGGCGAGAGCAAGCCGGCCGCATCCATTGTCTCGCGGTGGTGGCGCAACGCGGCGACACGCGCATTTGCGTCCATTGATGCGCGGGCGCACTGCTCTCCGTGCGCCATCGACAATTAGGGAAATCACCCGCTGCAACATCAATGCGACCTCAATGCTTAATCGCGAGATGAAAATGATGATTCGCAGATTCTGATAGTCCGTCATTTCAATTACATAAATGAGTTTAACTGAAAAAATCACGAGATGATTATTTCCGGTGGCTACAGTTGGCTTATTCTGTTTCGATTATTATGATAAGAGCCCCGTATTTGCATTGCAAGGACGATCATTATGAAATATGTATAAATAACATTATTGCTACAAAATGCGAATGCAAGCGGAATGGTATGTGTATGGCTTCTAGATATTATGTATGTACTTAGCTCTAGTAACTCTTCGTGGCTGCTTACTTACAAAACAACTATCTCTTTAAAAATCCACCAGATGAATGTTATACATAAGAGACAACCAACCAGTAGCATTTGTAGCAAAATTTTTTGACATAACGATTAATTATTTCGTTGAAAAATGAAGAGTGTGGTTGGCCCTGGTTAGCCGTCGACAATGGAATATAAATATATCCGCTTCTCCTGCTTACTAAATTGGAACAAACGGTATTTAATACTTACTTACTGCTGTTGTTACAGGGTACGTGACAAATCGAGATCCCGTCATATTCTCTGCCACCTACCCGTTCCTGTACTTCGTGATGGACGCCAACATCCACGTAGCGCTCATGGCCGGCAAGATGGTGGACCCGCTCAATTCTAGGATATTATAGTCATGCTCAAACTTCAAGATGTTTTATTTATGAAACTAAAAGCTACTGATTTACCTTTTGCGCAGGCTTTAAATGAAATCTAAGAAAATAATTCGGCACAGTAGCTGAGCGATCGCGCGACTAGTACAGCTTTTTTTTTTTAGCGTGGTAAAATCATAAAATGAGTCCGAGACCCCGGGCAGGCCGAGAGGGACAGTCAGACTTCTAGGTACTGACTAAAATCCACGGTGTCCTTCAATAGCCCTTCCTGTTCCGGGGTCACGGTAAGGAAATAATCCCGCGACCCCGGAGCGACTCGGCTGCCCCATTTCAAAACCTAGTAAGGGCCTAAAACGAAATTTTACAGGAGAGCGCAAAAACGTAATAGAGGTCAGCCTTTAAAAAGTATTTATGTTAAGTAAATAAAATACTATTGGTTATAAAGAATACTAAATAATGAACACATAGTACTATCATTTTTTTTATTTATATGTATATTGCATATTTTATACCCCTTACTAACTTTGATAATTGACACGAGATAGTGGCATTCATCTAAAATTTGGTTTCATAACATAGTAAGAGCACTTGCTAGGTTTTGTTCTGGTTTATTAAATATGAAAATAAGCATATGCCATTGAGTAAATACTAGTAACGGTATAGCGTATTTTAATAAAATAATGATTTATTGAATACAAAACTTTACGTAAAAGAAAAAACAAAACAAATGTTTGGGTATGTTTGCAGCAGCCGAGCTCGTATTCAATTACAGACATTTGCCCAACATTTGTCAAATCCACAGACGCGTCATTCATAGGTAGAATATGCCAAAATTACTTTCATGTTTCAGGCATCAAACATACCAATTTATTGAAAATTTCTTCTTTTCAACTGACTTTAAAAAAGATGGTTCTCAGTTCGACCTGTATGTATGTTTGTGTATTTGTCAGCGATTATCTCGCGTTTGGCTGAACCGATTTTGATGCCGCTTTCAGAAAAGTGTGCGTTACATTCTGGTGAATGTTTTAGTATATGAACAATAATGAAACCTTGTGAAGTTGCCCATATAGATTGCGTTTTAGTTGCTTACTAGGATTGTAGATTTTCAAAGACGCCAATTATATGAAGATTTTTGGAACAGTAGCTGAGCGATCGCGCGACTTAGTAACAGCAAAAATTTTTTTTTTTTAGCTTGGTAAAATCATCAAATGAGTCCTCCCACCCCGGGCAGGGCGGGAGGGACTGCCAGACTTCTACTGACTAAAATCCACGGTGTCCTTCAATAGCCCTTTCTGTTCCGGGGTCACGGTAAGGAAATAATCCCGCGATCCCGGAACGACTAGTACAGCTTGGCTAGAACGGATTTAAACGGTAAACTAATATTTTTGTTTCTGACAACGTCAATAATATAAAATCCTCTTGATATTTGATGTAAACAAAGACCGCAGGTTTGTTAGATTTATTATTGTGCCATAAAACTAACGTAATGAAAAAAACATTCAGAGGGCTGGTAGCGCGAAGACAGTGGCGCCTTCCGGTTTTCTACAGTTTTCTGTCAAGGTGTACACAGACTAAGTAGAGAGCATAATAATTAGTGACCGACCGAAATTTCGGTTTCGGCCAAAAAATCTAGTTTCGGCCTTAGTTTCGGTTTCGGCCAAAATATAGCCGAAACTTTCGGCCCTGCCGAAACTGAAGTGTTCGTGCATTTTCGTGCGAGGTCAAGGCAGTGACTGTATTATTTTGAAACATAAATTAACGGTTTCTTCTTTGAAATAATGCTATTTTTTTAACTCAGTAATTTCGTATTTCTGAATAGAGTGATTGTTGAGACTACAAATCCAGTGAAAAATTGAAAACGATGATTTTTTACGTTTTAATTTAGAATATGGCTCAGTAGAAGATAAAGAACATAGCAAAATAACAATTTGTTAAAAATCAGCTATGACCATAAGTTTTTTTTTTACGGCACGTTGTGTTCCACGCGAGCCTCAAAGAGTGTCAGCATTATAACGGGGCCACTCCTGGGGGCCAAAGCCTGCAAAGTGGGTCGCGGGACTAACGAGTTACCGTGACCCCGGAACGTAAAGGGCTATTGAAGGACATCGTGGATTTTAGTCAGTACGAGTCGTGACAGTCTCTCCCGCCCTGCCCAGTGTGGGAGAACTCATTTGACGATTTTACCACGAAAAAAGAAATGTCCATAAGTTTTCCGTATTATCATTACTTTCCAGAATTTGATCCTTATTAGCAACACTATCGAATGGTGTAATAATACAGGCTGTGGTTTTTTTTCCAAAATCTGCGGATTACTTCCCAGGATTTTTGATTTTTTTTTAAATCTAATGATGCAGTTTTAGTTTTCGTCAAAATCGGTCTTCAGTCATCCTGTATATATACACTTTTTCTTATGTGTTAAAAAATGTTTAAAAAAAATTAGAAAACAATCGAAATTTTAAATGTGTTAAAAAGTTTCGGTTTCGGCCGAAACTGAGAGCAAGGCCGAAAGTTCGGTTTCGGCTGGAAAATCAGTTTCGGTCGGGCACTAATAATAATACCACGACAGTATAGATTAAAAAACTTTTTCGAAAAAAATGTAACCGCCTTCAAACACAACAACAAAATATGGTAAAATAGCCTACAAAACTTTTCTTTAGGAATTCGGTGTTTTTTTTTATTAATTTTTGCCATTGTTTTTTTGCCAAAGTTTTGTAGGTTATTTTGGATTATTCCTAACCTGACCCGCAATCCTAATAACTCGGGTGCGGGTTAGGTTAGGAATTTGAAAAAATAGTACATTATGCAACTAGTGAATAAAGAGCGGATTTAAAGCGATGGCCATATTTATAAATCAAGAACAAGCGAAGGATTTTAATGACTGGATCACGACCGTGGGGAGCTAGGGAGTGATTCATGATTGAATCACGAGTGAAGTGAGTGATTCATGATTGAATCACGAGCGAAGTGAGTGATCCAAGAATTTAAATCCTGAGCGACGCGAGTGATTCAGGCCCTCGATTTAAATCCGGTTTATTCACGAGTTGCATACGATACTTTATACCATGACCACGAGAAAAATAGTAAGCGATAATAGATATTTAACGAAGAAAAAAAGACAAAGGGGCGTTTACAAACATCTAAATTCACATACAAAAACACCCAGACCCGAAACAAATAATTGTAGATCATACGAATATTTGCTCCATGCGGGAATCGAAACCACTGCACGCGACGAAGTAGTCTAATCGCTCGGTCACTGCGCCAACAAATTAACATTATGGCGCGTTTCCATTATGCAAGTGACTTGCATACTAGTTGCAAGTTGCATGCAAATTGTATAGTGGAAACTGGCAAACAAGTTGTATTTAAACTTGTACGCACAATAATCAAGTCGGCACATTTGCACGCAAGTTGCAAGCGCATGCGGTCGAGCATAGAGGATTACTTTGTTTATGACTTTATTATTTTGTAAAAATGACTGCTAAATGGGATACGGAGAAAACAATAATGTTTATTGAGGAATATCATAGACATGATTGTCTTTGGGAACCAAAAAACAATCTTTCTCAACTAGAACTAACTTGTGTACCACTAAAATCTTGTATGCAAGCTGCAAGTTGAACAAAATCCTTGCACACATGTCTGACGTCATACATGTATGCAAGCACTTGCATAATGGAAACGCGCCTTTATAATCGGAACAATGACAAATAAAAAGTAAGATACTTATTAGCAAGGAGGTTGTATAGCATTGAGGTCGAGGTCAAAGTACTTATGTATTCTAAATTCAAATACCAAAACAGTGAGTAAGAGCTTTTTTACTCAGTTTTCATTGGGAATTTTAACTTTTTAAAGTGGGAATGGTATAATAATACATTATGCAACTAGTGAATAAAGAGCGGATTTGCGCCTGAGCCGTAGAGGAACCATTGGACATTGCCATTTTGGACCAATCGCGAATTGGACCCTTTTTCTGATTCGTTCGTTCCGAATCATCTAGGAGAAGAGGTTTCGTCAAACGGAGAAATAAAAGAGAAAAATATTTTTTTACATTTATTTCTACCTCACATATCTCACTTCGCCCTCTTGGATTTGATCTTTCTTAAGTAGAACTCGAGTTCCTTGCCTTCCAGGATGTAACCGTCAGCACGGCCGCATTGGCCAGGCCGACTAGCCACACACGCTGCAAATAATACAATAATCTTTAAATACACGCTCTCCAAAGAAATAATAAACTAATTTTCGTTAATTATATTCTCAGAGTAACTATGACAGAATAGATCATGCAACTGCTAGACTGTTCCCAAAACGGTACCAGTCCATGATGCAGTCTCAAAACTTCTCGATCACATCATTGAAGTATGCCAGTTAGTAAGGAAATGAAAGTACCATGTGTTTACTCAAGAGTCACTATGGAATTATTAGAACTATTTTACTATTTAGTTAATCTTACCTAACAAACGTCCAGTATGGAACTGCTCCTCCAACGCACCCTCAACCTTTGAGAGACGTTGCCTTGCCAGGTACTTCTTAGCGGTCTTCTGGCTGCGTTTCTTGTTGATGATGGCATCTTCTGCCTCAGTCTATACCAAACAGTACCATAATAAGTTACAAGTACAATGAAAAGTTTGAGTTATTAAAAAATAATGGTGCACTTTTTCAGTTTTGCAACAATCACTGTTCACTCATCTGACACGCAAACTATCATCATTTGGTGTGCAAAACAAACTATTTACAAGTAAATTAACCTAGACACAAAAACACTCATTTTTTTCGAGAGGTATAAAATCATACTATCAATAACAAGTAGTACATAATTGGTAAGTTCAAGTGTAAATAATATTTTGATGACACCTTTCTCATTCAAGTCCATAATGTAATGTACAACAACAAAGTTGAATCATGACCCATTTTGACAATAAATTGAATGAATCCATCAAATTGACAAAGATCAAAGTCGTTACCTTGGATATGTATGTGTATGGGAATGTGGATCTAATAGTATTTAAGTCTGTAAGAAAATAAGCTTATAGCAGTGGTCTGACCAACGTTGAGAGAACGAGTAACTCTCGGCGATTTTCTCTCTCAAGAAACGCGCAATAAATGTACATTTCGTGTAAACAAAAGAGATGCTTACATTAATAGTTGCTCTCTGACTGTTCACACTGCCGGCGACGAATCGTTTTACTCATTCTGTCGCTGAGCGACGAACTTTCAAAAATTAACTCGCTCAGCGATACTCGTTCAGCGATGCTCGCTCACTCATTGCTCGCTTTCGATACAGTGAATGAAATGTCACATAAAGCGACTGCGGGCGAGTAGCGCGAGTAATCGCTCGTCGCATTTGAACACTGGCTGTCGCCCGACTACAAAACTATCGCAACTTCACTCGCTTCCCTCCAATCGCCAACTCTATAGAGTGTATAGTTCTACTTGTTACTCGTTCTCTCGCCATTGGTCAGACCACTGCCTACAGTGGGCCATGAACTTTAACCTTCCTATACCCGCGCGTTGGTCTGTGAGACCGACGGAATTATTTTTCGAATTTATTATTCGAAATTATTTCTCTAGCGAGTCGAATCTCTTGCTAGCTGCCGGATTTGTAGTCAACTTCATACCAGTGCGAGCCACACGTTTGTGAACAACGTCCATGTACGCGTATTTGACGCCAATCGGTCCGTGAGACCGACGCGGGTATATGTGTAATTTCTTGTGTAAGTATAAAATTATTATTTATAGTGTTTTTCTATTTTTTTTTTGTACTGGCTAATTGTGCATGTAATTGTGTATATATTTTGGTATCAATTTTATTGTTTTACCGATTGTATGCTGCCCTAGAATGGATAAAGAGCGAATCCTAGAATCCGACCACTGTTGGAAGAAGACAGTTCTGACGCTGATGACGAAGACGAAAATGACAGTGAGGTGAAAGACGCGATTGAGACACAAGGAGAGACGTATCACACAGGGCAAGAACACGATGAAGAAGACAAGATCGAAATTTTGGCTGAGAGGAAGATCCAGAGATTTAGGCATGTCCTGATTGTTATGGTGAAACTGATAACTATGTCAACCTGTGTTTTTTATTAGTATGTTAAGCCTTCTTTAAAATGTAAAAGATAACTTCTGTTGATTAGAAGAAAACAAAAATTTTTGTTCTGATTTTGTGGTACCTGAGAAAAAACTCTGTACTTTGAAGGCTGTTTTGTAAAGTTTTGAAAGTCTGTTAAATAATAAACAATAAAGTGGTTGCACGATATATTTTGTTTCATTATATTCTTTACTTTTTAGGTCAAACCTTATTTACATAGGTTTTCTTAGGAAAATCATGAGAAACGGGGTTCCAAATTTTCGGTCTGTGAGACCGTACGCGGGTATAGGTGTCACAAAAATTGGCGCGGGTATAGGAAGGTTAACATAAATTATTGAGAATCTTTGGTGAAATGGATAAATATTTAATTTGTCTGAGTGGCAAATCAAAACTAAAGATAATACGGATAGTCAGCCATCTCTAAAATTTCAATACCAGGACAAGATTAATCAGACAGGACTAATCAGGGGAAACCCGGATGGACAGCAAACCATTATTTTAATTATAATATGTTTATACAAAACTCCCTAACATATTCTATTATTGTTCAAGAAATAGTTTATTCAGCGCACCGCACTGGTTTTTTGAAGCAATCCCAAATGGTCAACATAACATGGTTTATTTGTAAAGAACAACTTCAGCAACATTGGTTTTAGCAATGTTGATAGAGGCAATTTTAGAACTGCTGATAAAATATAAAATGAATAGCCATAAAATAACTGAGTATTTTTGGAGCACTTTACTGTAGGTACAGTAAAGTGCTCCAAAAATACTCAGTTATGTGAATAGGTATTCAAAGAACCCCTAAATACCAATGCCAAATCACAACAAAACAAAAACGATTTAAAAAGTTCTAACTCTTCAACGCTTATCCTCTACATCCAAACTATACAGCATAAATGAAGGGGCATTAATGCTCACCAGTTTGGCACCCTTCTTCCTTCCAAGTGGTAGCAGGTAGTGGGACTCATACCACTGCCTGAAGGGGGTGGCATCCACAACAACAATTGCATTCTTCACCAGTGTCTTGGTACGCACCAACTCATTGTTGGAAGCATTGTACACCACATCAATGATACGGGACTTGCGGGTGGAGCCTGCAATACATAGCAATAAATTAGATTCACGTATTTACTCAAGTAGTTTTCATTATAACATGGAATGATAAAAATCATTGATGGACACATGACTCAATGTACTCACATTCTGATCCCCATGAGAAATTGCCAGTATCTAAGCGCAGTGCACGATATTTCGTGTTGCCACCGCGAGAGCGCACCAAGTGAATGCGCTGTGGGCCAAGCTGAAAAACAAAGACAAAAAATAGC
Organism: Agrotis segetum; assembly: GCA_036375495.1. Lineage (NCBI taxonomy): Eukaryota > Metazoa > Arthropoda > Insecta > Lepidoptera > Noctuidae > Agrotis > Agrotis segetum. The sequence goes on from JAQSVV010000237.1 coordinate 809,308, forward strand.
GGTTAATACTTTTTTCTGTAAGAAACATGGTCCATTTACGCACTGAAGGTAAGTCTACATGAACGAGTGATGAATACAGAAGTTGTGATTGATACATCCAACACATGGTGGAAACAAATAATATTGTCAATATAGGTTATGTTTCGAAGTGCTCACCTTTGTGTTGGCAGCCGGGCGACCCAACTCATACTTCCTCTTCTTACGGATGGGCGCACGCTTGCCGCCCGTAGCTCTCCGTTTATGCCAGTGATCACGACTGATACCTGTACCACACAAACATCATCAGATTTGATATCCAACACTTCACCGACAACTCATTCTTGTTACCACAATCTACCGATTTCAGCGTTTAGCACAAAATACACACAGAACTTCGTTCAGCGATTAATTCACCACATTGTATACTATCTGATTAATATGAAAAGGAAACCATGATGCAGATATTTTCTGATAAAAATAAATTTATCACAACTAAAGCTACTCACCCATCTTGGCTGGGTCGGAAAAGAAAAGATTATTTGACAGACGGAACTTCTATATCTCCACTACTCTGTCGTCTATGGTTGCTAGTCTATACCCGACGTGAAAATCGCTATCAGATAATCAGACAGGCTTTTTAGTACACTCCGATATTATATTACAAAGACGAAAAAGATTAATATTATGTTTTCTTCGAAAGTTCTTGTAGTAAATAGTTACGAAGAAATAATCTTTCGAAGACATTAAACTATTCTTTTGAGTCGGAATTTATAGGACCGCGTCCACAAGGCGCCCCTTTGAAAAAGTTATAAACTTCACTTAAAGCAAAATTTCAGCTTAGATATTAACGCAAAACATAATTATCCAACTATGAACTATTATCTAGATTTGTACTTATAATATTCCACAAAATATACCAAACACAGTTCACAGACGTTCAGTCAGGACAAAAAACAAATGCAATAAACAAGAATTCTAATGTCAGCTTTTTAAATTAAGAATTGAAGTGAGGAACTTTGATTTTATTCTTTTTGCAGAAATAAACAAAAACTTCGCTAAGATTTTTGACATAAGAGACAAAAAAAAACATTTTAACACAAGAGGCGGTAATCATAATAATTTTTTTTTTGTTTTTCTTCACATTCGCCCGAGCATTTTCTTAACGCCAAAAAAAAAGCGCTCTTGGAGAATGGTCATTCACACGAGTGCTGTTTTTGGGCGTTAAAGAAACGATGAGTTTTACGAAAAAGGTAAATTGAACCTGAAAGTCACCCTGGGTGGTTTTATATTTAAGTTCAATTTACCTCCCTTTTTGGTATCAAATGTAGTTCGAATAAAAACGCCGCGTTTTAAAAGCGCTGACGTACGAGTATGATCAATTAGATGGAAATAGAACAAAGTATTGCTTTCAAGTGGCAGGCAACCACTTGAAAGCAATACTTTGCTTGACTGTCGCTGCGATTATAAACTTGATATCTCTGTAGACTTTAATCTCCAATGAAGCCCCCATACGTACGAGCACTGTTTTTTGGGCGTTACAAAAGCACTGAGTTGGAACGAAAAGGTAAATTGAATTAAATAAATACTTAACACCACCCAAAATCAAATACAGTTCGAAAAAAAGCGCCGCGCTTTGTCGTTTTAAAAAACGCCTTTGTTCCAAATCCGCGTTTTTTAAAACGGCAAAGAAAGCGATAAGGGTTCGTGCAAATGAGAGCTTTTTTCGAAATAATTACTACTCATTAATGAAGTAAGCTTTTTTTGAAACGTTGCCACACACAAGGAATACCTCATGCGTCGTGGGTGCGATTACAAACCTAACCGGGGCCACTCACATGCGCGCAAAGATTCGTACATAGTACGAATGTTAGCGCGCCTGTGGAGGACCGTCAGACACAATGATTCAAATGATTGTGCGAAGTTTTCTTGGCATTCGTGCTTTTCCAAGCTGTGTCGGTTTTTTAAAGCCGGCCACTCACATTCGCGCGAATACGCAAACCCACAAGTATAGGACGACATTTGCAAATGACTTCGCGAAGTTTTCGTGGCATTCGTGCTTTTCCAAGCTGTGTCGATTTTTTAACGCACATCAAAGGGTGCGAACGTCGAACCTTCGCGTAGTCTCCTACACATTCGTGTGACCAGTTGCGCACACGATTGCGAAGCAAACGGTCGTGTCGTTGTTATATTTTGTGTGAGGAAATACTGATCAATGTAAGTACCTATTCATACACCGTTAAATTTTGGTCCTTTTAATCCCGTGGAGGATCGATAATAATTGTTAAGAGGGTCGGTAATTCGGTAAATGAAACACTATCGATCTGTAAAGATAAAATTAACTGAGACATTCGTAAACAAGTGTAGGAGGAAGCGCAAACAGTTTCACAAATAGAGTGTGCGAACCCATTTGCAAATATGCAAAGTTTGCGAATGTATGTCTGACGGCCCTCCACATGCGCGCAAAGATTCGTACAATGTACGAATCTTTGCGCGCATGTGAGTGGCCCCGGTAACGCACATCAAAGGGCGCGAACCTCGAACCTTCGCGTAGTCTCCTACACATTCGTGTGACCAGTTGCGCACACGATTGCGAGGCAAACAGTCGTGTGGTTGTTATATTTTGTGTGAGGAAATACTGATCAGCGTCATCCCGTTCTTAGTGCTCACCTACGTGATTAATGGAAATAATGCTTAGTCCATCTTCATTCAATAAAATCTTCAGGGCACAAAGACCCAGAGTCCATGCTACAAAAATAACAGATGGTCTTGTCTATAGTTCTTTGCTAGAATTCATTCGTTCGTTCATTCAGTCATTCATTCGTTCTCGTGCTTTATTCATTCTTTCTTCAACGTTTCAGTTCAGTTCAGTGTTGCCAACTCAACACTTGAGTGCTAGATTTAGCACTAAATTCATGTGCCTGGCACTGAAGAAACAGCACCCAGTATTTAATCTAGTCTACTATTAATTTTGATGTTGTCTGTTCGCTCACAAAATGCAGCTGTGTAAGGCTGTAAGGCTGAAGTAACAAAACGTAAACTAGTGTAGTCTGTAATCTGCGGCACTTCGTGTAAGTTCGTTCAAGTGTAAATGAGCCACAGCTCAACAGCTGTACACGGAACCACAGCAGAGACAGACGATACAAGTAGTGAGGATGATTGGATTCAAAGATAATTTTAATTTAGTATTTCCAATTCGTATGTTTTTTGTTTTTTTTTTAATTTCATGGTCACAGTCATTCTTCAATTTAACTATATCTTTGTTAGTTTTTATTTTTTTTAAATAACATTACGATATTAATGTAACAATAATTCGAAAATTAAAACATATTCTGATATAAATATTAAATATACATTTTACATAAACATACATTTTTTATAAATATAAAATTATGTTATTTTTTTTATTCATAAATATATTTGGCACTATTTTTGAAAATGTCTAGCAATTTACCACTATTTGAGACGTTACCTACATAAAAATGTAGAAAGTCGCCACTGTCTTCATGCTACCAGCACTTTGAATGTTTTTTTTTTTTCACTTATTACGTTAGTTTTATGGCACAATAATAAATCTTACAAACCTGCGGTCTTTGTTTACATCAAATATCAAAGATTCTATAACGATGTTAAAAAAAAAGATTAGTCTGGCCAAGCTGTAGCACCCAACCGTGCCATTGAGTTGGCAACCCTAGTTCAGTTTTTCTGTCTTTGTGTGGTAGCGTAGCTGTGGTGGTAACTAGCGATGGGTCGTTGACGGTTTTTCCGTCAACGAAACGTTAACGTTGATTCACGTTTGTCAACTAGTTAATCAACTAGTTAAATTCGTCAACGAGTTGAATGAGTTAACGTGTTTATCTTGTTGACAAATTTAACTGTCAACTTGTAACGTAAACCGTTGATTCATTAAACGGTTTATAATCAACGATTGCGCGTTTAATTTAAGAAACAATTTGATTCAAATTTTGTATTGGAAACGTTTTATGTACAAACTAACATCTTAAATTGTGTGAAATAAAAATATTATTATGTATTACATTTTTTACAGAGAGCTGTTTGCTATACCTCGTGCGTCTCAAAAAATAGTACATTTCAAATAATACATTGGAATAATTAAACAAACTCCACCAATATTTATGTACTATTCTTAAAATAAATAATTCGAAAATCAACTCATTCAACCGCTCGCAATCTATGACTTTGAAGATAACATTTGCATTCTCGTTAATTCAACTCGTTGAATTAACGAGAACGAACGAACGAACGAGTTCAACTCATAAACGTCGTTGACGAATTCAACTAGTTGTACACTCGTTGAATTAACGAGAACGAACGAACGAACGAGTTCAACTCATAAACGTCGTTGACGAATTCAACTAGTTGATTCATATTCAGTTAACGTTAATACGTTGACAAGAGATCAACGGTTGATTCAACTAGTTCGTTGATTCAACGCTCATCCCTAGTGGTAACCAGTGGTAGCGAATTTCTCTTGGCAATTACTGTTTTTTGTATAACTGAACTGCACAATTTAACTGGCGTGATTTTGGCTTATTAATGGAAGTGTTTGCCAGTGTGATTTTTCTTCAATAATGTCTTCTGATTTTTATATTCGTTACTATGTTGGTCACAAGGGAAAGTTTGGCCATGAATTTTTAGAATTCGAATTCCGCCCTGATGGCAAACTCCGGTATGCAAATAATTCCAACTATAAAAATGACACAATGATTCGTAAAGAAGCATACGTACACCCTTGTGTAATGGAAGAACTAAAGAGAATCATTGTTGACTCTGAAATAATGCATGAAGACGACCGTTTGTGGCCACAACCAGACAGAGTGGGAAGACAGGTAAAACTAATTGTTTAGGACGCTTCAATAAAACGCTATTTTCTACTAGTACCAAAAGTTACGAAGATTATATTTTTAAGAGTAAATAACAGTTTTCACTGAAATATTCAAAACGAAACAAGTTCATAGGTAACAATTTTAGAAACTTAGGTTATAATAATTATTAAGTCTGGATAACAGTATGCCTTTTTTTTACCTAATACAAGTTTCTAAACATACATGCTTCATACACATAATACTATGAGAGTTTAAAATCCTTTTTATTAAATGAAATATTCTTATTTCTTACTAAATCAATAATTTATCAAAAAAAGTTCTTACACATTTCCCTATAAAAGTGACAAGCAAACATTATTAAGTTTGTTTGGTAACTGCTTAAAACTGTGTAAACTGGTGTTTATTATTATTAACGTTTATTTTAACTTACCCACAGGAGTTGGAGATAGTAATAGGAGAAGAGCATATATCCTTCACCACATCTAAAACTGGATCATTAGTAGATGTGAATCAGTCTCGTGATCCTGAAGGACTCCGTGGTTTCTACTACCTAGTTCAAGATCTCAAATGCCTGGTGTTCTCTCTCATCGGTCTACATTTTAAGATCAAACCAATTTAAGAAGGATGTCTAATGTATTTTTAAGTGAAATAAAAATTCTGACTAATTTTTAAACTTTTTACTCAATTTGAAGTAAACCCAGAAAAAGTCCAACTCTTTTATTCCATACCAAAAGACACATAATCAACCTTTTTCAGTGTAGTGTGAAGAGAAGATTTAATTAATTGAAATACAGAATAATGATTAATCTTGTTCAACGGGTCACCCTTGATGGAATTAGTTTTCCTTTTTAAACTGCAAGCAACTTCATGAATCAATTTCCCGGGACACCCCCAAACCCCAAACATAATGATTTAGTTGGTAGAGGGGGGGGGGGGGGGGGGGGTATTTCACAAACAAATCATTTTATCAAAAAATTGTAAATCAAAAACATCTATATTTTTTAAAGGCCTGTATAATGGTACCCCACACTAGAGTTGGGGTTAATAAGGTGTTTCTAAAGTATGGGGGACAACAACTAATTTTATAGTCGTTGATGGGGGATATCACCAAAATTCGTTAAAATGTAGTTGTAATATTATTAAAGTTTAATTTCAAAAAGATTATCTAATGTGTAAAATTATGATTAAAAACACTTGCAAAGTAGGAGGCGGGACGCATGAGGGACAGGACAGCCATGACGACGGCGAGTGATGGCCGTGATGGGTAACTTGCCGTCCGACCGTGGACCATGCCCGGGTCGAGTCCACGTCCCGTCGTGTTCCACGCGCGCCTCCAAAAGCTGTCAGCAATCTGACGGCCCCCTTTAGCGGGCCAAAGCCTGCTGGGGTCGCAGGACTGTCTCATCAGTTACCCGTAACCCTGGAACGTAATGGGCTATTGAAGGATCAACGTGAATTTTAGGCATCGTTCACACCAAACGTATTTTCCGCCGCTGACTATGAGCACGCGTTACGCAGTTTATTGTTTTTCAATATATATTTAACTTCTTGTTCACACCGAACCGACCGAACCGACTATACAAACAGTCGGCGGCGGACAATACGTTTGGTGTGGACGATGCCTTAGCCAGTACATGCCTGACAGTCCCTCCCGTCCCGGCCCTGAGTGGCAGAATTCATTTGATTTTAGGTGGCAGGCTTTGGCCCTCTGAGAGGGCCCCCCACGTCATTAGGCTGACGTTCTTTGAGGCGTGCGTGGGACACAACGCGCCGTCGACCCAGGCATGGTCCATGGTCGGGCAGCGAGTTGCCCTTTACTCGCTGCCCGCATGCCCGTGCCTTCGGTGGCCGGAGATCATCTAGCGACGTCCGTCGCCGTGGGCGTCTACTACCGCGGGTGGGGCGGAGGGAGGACACTGTCCTCTCTCGCTCGCGGCCCGCCTCCTCCTTCGCGAGCATTACTGCTTCGCAGAAAGAGGCGACCGCGTCCCACTCCGTCTCGCCCCGCAGCATGGCCGCGACCAATGCTGGGCGCGAGAGGTCTCCGCCTATCGCAGCCGTGAGGAAACGTCGGTGCTCAAAAGAGGGGTCTTACCGCCGCAATTGCGGCGTGCCCGACAGGAGATAGCCTAAAAAAATCTCGCAAAAAATATTTTACGAGATTTTTTTTATCACTTTTTCGCCGCAACAAGTTCGTATATTTACAGCTTGGCAAAAAACTGTAGAAAACAGTGGCGACTTCCGGTTTTCTTCATTTTTATGTCAAGCTGTTAGTACTGGGCGTCTCTGAATTATGCTGCGGACAGACGGACGGCCGGACATGGCATGGCGAAATTGTAAGAAGGGTTCCTTGTTGACTACGGAATCCTAAAAAATTAAACGCCCGTTGAACACTTTGTCTTAAAAAAATTGACAACGTTAAAACGTTATTTCTCCTTGATAAAAAAGAAGATTTACATTGAGTCAGTGGCTGTCGTCAGTGCTGGCGCCGAAAACTGGCACATACTATTTACAGCTTGGCCAGAACGGGTTGAATCGGAACTAAATTTTTTATTTCTGAAAGCGTTTTATAATAATATTTGATGTAAACAAAGACCGCAGGTTTGTTAGATTTAATATTGTAAAAAATAAAATAAAATCATTCCAAGTGCTGGTAGCGCGAAGACAGTGGCGACTTCCGGTTTTCTACATTTTTATGTGAAGCTGTACCTATATAGGATATTTCTTTTGGTGTACGCGATGTTTTTTACCGGGGCCACTCCCATGCGCGCAAAGATTCGTACATTGTACGAATCTTTGCGCGCATGTGGAGGGCCGTCAGACATACATTCGCAAACTTTGCATATTTGCCAATGGGTTCGCATACTCTATTTGCGAAACTGTTTGCGCTTCCTCCTACACTTGTTTACGAATGTCTCAGTTAATTTTATCTTTACAGATCGATAGTGTTTCATTTACCGAATTACCGACCCTCTTAACAATTACACACATCAAAAGTGTCTAGGGATCAACATATATTTTTGCAATAACTTTTCTCCTGATTGATATTAATTAAAATGTTCTTTAAGGATTCATCAAATAAAGTGTTATCGTTTGTCACAGTAACGATAAACCAAGTCACCTTTGCATTCATAAAGAAATTTGCCATTTTCCTATTATAGGGATTTTTGACATTTGAACCACTAACATTAGAGTTCGAAAAAAAGACTGAAATAACAGTTTTCTTTAAAATTTTATTGGGTAACATAAACAATTAATAATCCGTGTTTCTACCGCGAACACTAACAACACAAGAACATCGGTTTGGCATACTCAAAATGAGTTCATCCAAATCACGCTGTGGAATGGCCGCCCATGTTCGTTGCAACAACAAAAAAAGGTCTTCTTGCGACTGGATACCCTCCATATTCGGCAGAGCTCTTCTCTGTAGCATATCCCATGCATGCTCAATCGGGTTCAAGTCTGGCGACTGAGCAGGCCAGGGCAGGACATTGATGTTAGCTGCGGCGAGAGTCTGTCTTACAACTCTTGCGGTGTGCGGTCGTGCATTATCATGCATTAACTGAAATAAGGGACCGATTTGCACTTGTAGAGGAACGATGACGTCTGATACAATCGTCTCAGCATAAATTTGAGCGTTGAGGTTGCCTCTGATCCAAATCAACTCAGTTCTTCCGCCGATCCAAATACCCGCCCATACCATGATGGTTCCACCACTATAAAGCGCCATTTAGATGGGGAGAGTTTCTCGAACGTTTCCATTCGATAATGTCTAAGCAATTATCGCAAGCAATAATCGCCATAACATAATCGTGTCAAACTGTTTACACACAGGCAAGAACTAAAATCTCGTATACGATTATATCATACGAGATTCGCATATGACATTATCGTAGGCGATAATGTCTTTGTTTGTTTACACGGCGATATTATTGTAAGAAGATTATCGCATACGAGAAACTGGACTTGTCTAAACACGATCTCGTATGACATTTTTTCTCGTTCATACGAGTATCGTACAAATCAGTTTGAACCGTTTTGTTTTGTTAAGCGCCATTTAGACGGGGAGAGTTTCTCGAACGTTTCCGTTCGAGAATGTCTAAGCAATTATCGCAAGCAATAATCGCCATAACATAATCGTATCAAGATGTTTACACACAGGCAAGAACTAAAATATCGTCTACGATTATATCATACGAGATTCGCATATGACATTATCGTAGGCGATAATGTCTATGTGTGTTTACACGGCGATATTATTGAAAGAAGATTCTCACATACGAGAAACTCGACTTGTCTAAACACGATCTCGTATGACATTTTTTCTCGTTCATACGAGTATCGTACAAATCAGTTTGAACCGTTTTGTTTTGTTATGTCACTCTTGTTAGCAACTGTCATAAAAACTCGAAATGCGATTATTGCTTTGACGTTCTGTTTAAGCGCCATTTAGATGGGGAGAGTTTCTCGAACGTTTCCATTCGATAATGTCTAAGCAATTATCGCAAGCAATAATCGCCATAACATAATCGTGTCAAACTGTTTACACACAGGCAAGAACTAAAATCTCGTATACGATTATACAATGTGTTGATCTGCAACCTAGTCAAATTCAAGGACGTGATTATACTCATGATTCTCGACCCAAATCAACAATAAAATAGGTAGGTATTTTTTAAATTTTATTTTTCCTTTTTCTGAAATCCGTAAGTGTGAACTAGTTTCTTCAAGAGTAGTAGATTCAATTCACGCACACCAGCTGCTCATCGCTGTGTGCGTACGTGCGGACTGCGTAGTCGGGTGATTCTCTTTCATTTGTATTGAATTAAGGGTTTAATTCTGAAATACTGTAAAATTTCAACAACAAAAAAAAAGCAGCCCTTATTAGTTTTGCCCGGTACTGTACTTTCAATTGATTATTTATGACTTTTGTGACAACCACCTGAAGTTTGACGAAAATGCAAAAAAACAGCGTGTATCATACGAGATTCGCATATGACATTATCGTAGGCGATAATGTCTTTGTTTGTTTACACGGCGATATTATTGTAAGAAGATTATCGCATACGAGAAACTCGACTTGTCTAAACACGATCTCGTATGACATTTTTTCTCGTTCATACGAGTATCGTACAAATCAGTTTGAACCGTTTTGTTTTGTTATGTCACTCATGTTAGCAACTGTCAATGACAGTTGCTAACATGAGTGACATGAGTGACAGTCTGTCATAAAAACTCGAAATGCGATTATTGCTTTGACGTTCTGTTTAGATGGACACGAGAAATCTTCCTATTAGAGGCGATTATCGCCCAAGTCAACGGGCGATGTTTAGACGAAGACAATATTTAATATTCCTTCGATTATCGTATGTTCGAGTCGTGAAACTCTCCCCGTCTAAATGGCCCTTTAGGCGGACACTTTCCCTTACGAGAAATCTTCCTATTCGAGGCGATTATCGCCCAAGTCAACGGGCGATGTTTAGATGAAGACAATATTTTATATTCCTTCGATTATCGTATGTTCGAGTCGTGAAACTCTCCCCGTCTAAATGGCCCTTTATGTCACTCATGTTAGCAACTGTCAATGACAGTTGCTAACATGAGTGACATGAGTGACAGTCTGTCATAAAAACTCGAAATGCGATTATTGCTTTGACGTTCTGTTTAGATGGACACGAGAAATCTTCCTATTCGAGGCGATTATCGCCCAAGTCAACGGGCGATGTTTAGACGAAGACAATATTTAATATTCCTTCGATTATCGTATGTTCGAGTCGTGAAACTCTCCCCGTCTAAATGGCCCTCACGGCTAACATCATGGCGGTTATTGTTGGAGCTCTGCGAGTTAAGATTTGAATGTATCGGTCTTGTCTCCGTGTGGTGCAGCGATACCGTCCTCCATGGCGCTCAGCCACGGTACCAGTGCTTCGGTAACGTGTCCAAAGTCGACTGATAACACTCTGACTTGTATTCAGAGCTAAAGCCACAGTACGTTGCCGGGAACCAGCTTCTATCATTCCCACGGCTCTGAGCATTTCTTCCCTGCTTAAATGACGTCGCCGCTCCATAATAACGTTGGTTTTAATCAGTAGTAGGGAAACAGTAGCACTCATGGACCTAAAAAAAAAGTCGGACGGAACTTCACGAAGAAACAAGTGAAGCACCCATAGTAAGTCAGTGCGCTTATATGTACACGCCAGAACACACACATTCATACCATAGTAAGTCAGCCGTCGGCCATTACGCTTCGAACGACACTCGCGGTTTTATACGGTGTTATTTTGTCTACGAAAAATCAAACTATGCCGTCATGTGTTGTGAAAAGTTGCCGAAACCACAGTGGTTCAATCAAAAAAAGCCAGGGGATCACTTTTCATAGGTAAGCATGTCAATTTGAAGCTTATTTCTCGATTTTACGTCAATAAATTTAATAAACATCTCGAAATCAATCAGTGTTGCAACTATTTCAAGGTTCAAATTATTTTAAAATGGGGAGATTTATATTTTATGTTACTATTTATCGCTAGCTATTGTATTCTTCTATATTTTTACAGATTTCCCTCAAATGATGATTGGAAAAATGATTGGATTAAAATAATATGGGAGTGTAGACGTACGACATTTGTTGTACTTGTGAGATGGTAGTCCGAAGACTTTTAAAAGACAAAATAATAATATATAATGATAGACAGCATCAGTTCATGTTAAATAAAATTTTAGAAAAATTTATACAAAACGACAACATTTTTTTAGATTTAGAATTAGAACACACATTTGCAGGGATGGAACATAAAATAGCATTAATTAAATATATAGCCGAAAATATTTTTTCGTACCACTTGCTCAAAAAAGTGACATTCTATGCCACAAAAAGCGTACATAACAATAGTCATTAATAATCTGTTAAAAACAGGGAAAGAAAGTTGTACTGAATTTCATTCATCCTCTAGGGAGAGAATGTGATTTGAATTTCGAATACTTACCGATAGTGAACTACATCAGTCTGTCTTTACACCATTGAGTTTGTATGTAAAGCATTATACAACTTTTTGACAAAGGAATACGCATTTTTATTTTGCAGTTATGATTAAATAAAATTACGAAAACCGAAGAGGCCGTATGATCTTGATGCCTTTGCTTTTCCGACTAGGAATTTGCCGCGTTTTGTTTTCTTCAAATACATAAACGTTTAGTTTGTTTTAATTTATTTTTTTAAATAAGTTATTGTTAAAGGACATGGACAGTTTTTGTATGGGCGTTTGCATAGTTATAAAATTGAATGTACTTCAATGATTTTTGGTGTTTTATATTCGTGAATATGGGTACATTTAATGACAGTAAACAAAACACTTACAGAACCTGTCACTCCAACAGACTAGACGAAAACAGTTTCACTTAACCTTTAGTCAGATTGCTGGCAATAAGTGTATAGAATAGTTGCTATTAAAAACCGTAAGGCGCTTTAATGAATTATTTAATCAATCTGACATTAAAACAAAATAATATTGTTTTTTTTTTTAATATTTTGTTTTTCTTTAAGGTATATTTTTATGGGCTGCCATAAAAATATACTAATATATAACCAAAGAAGGTTTATTGACCAAAATAAAACAAGAGGTTTTTCTCTATTGATGTAATTATTTATTAAAAAGAATAAATAATGGATGGGCGGCCCCAGATGTCACCAGGAGTAGGCAGCACCACGCAGGGGTGAAGGCGATCGCGTGACAGACGCGTTCGCGAACAGGCAGGCAGGCAGTGCCTTAACCCTTTAAGCGCCGACACCGTAATATTACGGGCTCTGAAATCTGTGCCCGAATCGCCACACACGTATAATTACGTTATTTTATTTAAAAAGTTCTCATATTGCACAAACTCCACATAAAATGTTTCAATTTTAAGATGTAGGGTATAATCTTTATTGTTATGGACATTTCTCAATCTTTTGAATGATAAATACTGTGAATTTTGACGTTTAAATACATTTGTGATCACTGTCTCCTTACCTGTATCGCCAACCACGTAATTTTACGAGTACTAGGGATGGGGCAAATTCGAAAAATACTTAATAGGTTGTCTAAGAATAAACAAGGCACTATATAAACTACTGTCACTATTTGCAATGAAAGTGGGTACTTTCATTACAAAATAACCATAGTGTTACTCTGATACAAGTATTTGTACACGATAAAATGTATTTAAGTTTAAAATGATTTAATTTGTACGACATAAATATAGAAATCTCATTACGCGGAACCTCACTAGTGCAGACAGTCGCCGGTCGCCGTCACCGTAATATTACGTGCGGCCAATGAGATTCAAGGTCAATTCGCGCTGTATTGTCAGTTGCCTTAGCGCCGTCACCGTGAAATCACGGGAAAGATTTATCGCCCAATGCAACTAGTGTTGTACAGCGCTTTTTCGTGTTATTGTGTGAAAGTCTAAAAAAATGCTGGAAGACGAAGAGTTATTAAATATTTTGCAATCGAGTCATGAATTGACAAGCGACGATAGTTCTAACACAGATAGTGATGTTGATTTGGTAAGCTCAGTTTATTGTTTAATTCGATAATTTAATTTGGCGAGAAATTGTGTTTGTGTTTAATATACCTACCTACTAAGGTAGGTAGATCATGGATATTAACTAACATTGAAATAATACATTCATAGGCTGGAATTATTTCATATTAAAAAGGTGCTTAGGTAGGTAGGTAATTATTAAATAAATAAATTACCTTTATTACTATTAATAACAACAGATTTCGTAGTGTTATTACGTTATTACGTAGGAAAAAAATAAACCTTTGATTACAAATTAGTAAGTAGTAGTAGTAAGTAAGTAGATAATAAATAAAACTTTATTTCATTACTTTGTTTATCGATAACTATATTTTACAACACTATGCTAAATTGTACCTAAAGTTTGCTGGCGCTAGGTGCACTTCAAGCGAATTATGACATGGCGGTTAAAGGGGCTAGGCACATGGCCCGCTCAAGCAGGGGCCTCAACACATAGCGAATGTGGGGTTAGATCAAAATCATTTTTTTCAACATGTTTTTATTTCACAAAGGCCCTTAAGGGCCCTTATAAAACGACAACAACAGGTGCTCGGTTCGGGTTGGTTGATTCCATGGAGAAGAACCGGCAAGAAACTCCGTGGTTACTCTTTTTAAATATTGTTTGGTTTTACAAACTGATTGTTACAATTTTTGAATAGTTACTTAGATATGTGAGAAAAGCGTACGCCTAAAAACAGGGGGAAGTCGTTACGAAAGTTACCTCTACAAAAGAAGTATACAATATACACACGACTTCAATCTTCTCACATTCACAAACAAGGAGTATGGAAGAATCTAGAAGAATATAAAAAAGTAAACTATATAAGCTGGATTACTTCTATATGTCTTACAAACTGTAACCAAATCTAAATGAAACTGTAAAAGCTAAGGCAATATAATATAGCAAGACGAAAACAATAAAATAAAAAAGGAAAAATCTTATGGTAACAGGTGGATTAGATAAGTTAAAGACTACAAATAAGTGCTGCTGCTGAGTTCCCAGGGAAGCCACATGTGCAGAAGGAACTATTGCCACACATCCTTGTCAGACTACACTATAATATAATAGCATATTATAGTATATAACTCATAGCACAAAAATATCGCGCTCCATACATTGTTATGGACACGTTCACATTGTACGGCACTATATATTATTGGCTTGCTATAGGCATACATTGGTGCGATGCGCAGAGTTCATGCTATATCGCGCACCGCTCTGTTCTTCCTCCCTCACCCCCCGACCGTCCCGCAAGCTAAACGAGAGATTGAGCTTGGGATAATATCGTGTGTGAACGTCATGCTATATAGTATAGCATTAGGCTTTTCTTTACTATACTTTATAGTACAGTAGTATAGCGTAGTCTGAAATCAGCTTTAGGTAGAGTTATTCATGTACTTACGCTGTGAAAGAATAAAGTGGATATGCACAAAATGCCGGAATCCCTTAGAAAGAACAGAAAAATCACGGGATTTATAATATAAAAAGTTATTATTTGTAATACTGTTTTCCACACGAGATTGTCTGTTAGAAATACCGGGAAAATAATACTAATATCAACATTTCGATGCAAGTACCAAAATAGCTCCACCTAATTCCGACTTAAGCAAGTGACATAAAATAATCTTATCAGATTGTGTAATACAAAAATAGTTACGGTGCTACAGTCCCAGTCACAAGACTAAAAACTGTGAAAGTACCGTATGCGTAGATCTCTGTGGAGAAGAATGGGCAAGAAACTCCATAGACACTCTTTTTATCCGCCAAAATTATCTCAAAACCATTTTACATCATTTATCTACAGATGGTACATTATGTGAGAACAACGTAGCAAGTTGAAAGTATCCATATTAAATACTAAGAAGACAATTCAGAAATAAAATGATTAATGAATTAAAAAAAAAAGATCATGGCAGCTTATATATGACTAGTCTCAACTGACAGCGTCCGTTCACGAACATGACACATAATATCAGTACCATTCAGCTCAACCATTTTGAAGGGAACTAAACATTCCAACACACGCGCCACCATCATCGAGACAATTGAGTGAGCATGACATACTCTTCATTCAAGCCAATAAAAGACGTAGATAACTAGGCAATGATAACTCTGAAGTACATAGTACTCACACAATGCTGACTATGAAGCTATATAATACTAGGCAGAAAAAATCTATACTATTCAATGATAGTTGTAGTCTTCGTCCTGTTCGACAACATTAATAAAAATATAAGGCGGATAATCTATGAATGTCGTACTAAACATACAAAAAAAACAAACACAAAAATAAAACTAAATGATGTTGTAAGTTAAAATAAATAATATACATAAAATAAATAAACATTAAACAATTATATGAACTCATATAACTAGTCCTAAATCTGGAGGAGCATGAATGCCGTCGGGCCACGGTAGGCGGCGGTAGCGGCCACGTAGGTGTAGTCCGCGTGTCAGGTGTCTCTCCAGCGGTAGGTGCGTAGGCAGCGGTGACGTCTGACAGCGGTAGACAACAGATGTACCCCAAGACTGGAACCCTGGAATCAGCGCAAGGCGGGTGCTCCCGTAAGCGTTGTGCCAGACCTCTGCAAGGCTCCGTCGATGAGTGCAGCTCCCAGCCGAAAGGCCCAACGCAAAGCAGGATAGAAGGAAGACTCACTCATCGCGGCGGCATACAAATAGAGGTTATGCGTACACATGCTGCGGGCACTCTCGAAAGTTCCTCGCCGGTGGCCAGGCGATTTAAGCGTACAGCTAGGCGCAGCGCGGCGAGACAAGCGTAGCGTAGGGTGACGAAGCGGGTTATGGGACATCTCGCCCACAAAAAAACAGGCCCACAGGCCAGATGTCCCCTTTTTAAAATGTGCATGGGTATATTCGCCTGGACCAATTTAGTAAAACGGGCCAGATGTCTTCTACTAAATACTAAAGGGATATTTCGGTAGTAGAAAGTAGTATAATTATTTATGTACTTAAATAATAATTCTAGGCAGGAGGATTATTTGAGTACATACCACTTTGAACTTATGCTTGCCTAGTACTTTTGCTGATTATATTATTATTGAACAGATGGGTAAATCTCCTGGAACGCATTATTTTTGTTTGAATTTTGTGGATTCTTGAAAACCTGCGTGCATCGCTCATATTTTTTTGCGGTAATGACGGGCATGTTCAGATAACAAGTTTCATATTAGTGTCACAGCAGATAAACAAGAATTTAAAGAGATAATCAATTTTTTTTTTAAACTGTTGTTGAGGATAATGATGTCATGTGAGAAAAATGATTTTCAAGCTTAGGAAAATGACGATAATTGAGGACAATGATAATGTTTATGAACTTAGTTTTGTACTTAAAAACAATGACGATAATTAAGTATCTAAATTATATTTTTATTTGGTTAAAAGTATCAGGTTAGATAGATTACGTAAATTATAAGTATCTATCAAAATTTTAATATCAAAATATTAAAAGTTTCCGGCGTATGATCTAAAAACTATTGGTGAACTAACGGTTTTTAAGATCATGCGGCAATTATAACAACTACGACTATAACAAAACTATAATCTCACGGTTTTCTAAATCATAAGGTAACTGAATTATACAAGTCTAACAAACAAAAAACAGACCCAGTAGATAATTAGTTTACGACAGGACAAATCATTTTGATTCCCGAAAATGAAAACACTAATGAACCACAAAACTGGCGCCCCATTGCATGTTTGCCGACTATGTATAAACTGTTTACTTCCATGCTGCGACTGCGACATTATTTATCCAGAACAGAGAGGACGCAGGCGACGCGCCAGGGTCTATAAAGATCACCTCATGGTTAACAAAGCAATACTAGAAGACGCACATCAGTGTCAGAAAAACTTAAGTATGGGATGAGTAGACTTTCTGAAGGCCTTTGATAGCATCTGACACGAATGGCTTCTTCAGGTGTTGAGGTTATACAAGTGCCCGGGTGCTATTATGGGCTTTCTAGAGATGGTCCTGTCATGCCTTCATGGAATGTTATCATGAAGGCTCGTAGACGCTAGTGTAACCACTGATCCCATAGTTATACACGGAGGAATATTCCAAGGAGATTCATTATCACCACTTCTGTTTTGTTTAGAAATAAACACAATTTCAACCGTAACCGTAACAGTGAACCACTTCCTATATAAAGTCTATTTAAATTTTATGCCAATTATAAAAGTCGTTTAAAGATTTAACTCGACAGAAAAGAAATATTTACTAGAGACAGGAATGCAGTTTGGATTAAGAAAGTGCAATGTTCTACAGTCATGTGACAACCGGTAGAGTTAGCGAAGAGCAAAAATTTAAAAATTGAAATTTGAACATTAGAAAAAAGACGAGACGTACAAATATTTACATAGATATAAATGAGGCGGGCAAAATAGGTCATAACAGAATAAGAGACCAACTTAAGAAAGAATACTTTGGCAGGATAAAATCAATAGCGAACACACAATTAAATGCTAGGAATCAGGTAAAAGCTATCAATACTTACGCGGTACCGGTTCTACTCTACTCGTTTGTAATATGGGCCGTATTATAAAGCAGTACTAGAAAAAGTAAACATAGATATATAATATCTTTTTAATTGGCTAAAAAAGCAACCGGTATCATTTTTGTTAGTTTTCAATATTTGCCACTATAAGCAGTTCGAGAGAGCAGGTTATGTCTAACGAAAGATGAGACCACACAACACATCATCTCTGGGTGTGAAAAACTAGCAGGCATTTAAGAAACATTAACCACAAATAAATAAAAAATGAGTCTGCAGAATTAATGTGAGACATTTCAGTCTAGACAGACATCACAGTAACACAAAATAGTCCTGATATAATTTATGTATCCGAATTATTTAATAGACATTTCCGCAAAATTTTTAGTGTGAGTTTAGTTCCTGTCCCCTGTCCACAGCACTGAAACATTAATTAGAAAGATTTTAAATCTTTCTCTGGCTGATTTTAAGTGTCTTGCTTGAACGCCTGGAAAATTATTTGCCCGGATTCAGATGGGCCCGTGAACCCGAGGCAGGCTTTCCAGAGGCAGTGGGATGAGCCGCTCTGTAGGTTGGTACGGTACAATCTTGTTAATACGTCAGCCAATTCTGTAGAGCGTGCTGGCCTGCTGGCTGTGGGCGAATGGGAATCGGGTCTATGGCTTCAGGCACTATCGTCATTCAACATAGGTACCATGCTGAGTGACACTACTTTCCGGATCGCTACATGCCTGCGTTTGGACGCTGCTTACGGGGCTCCACATCGCTGTCAATGTGGCGAAGCAGTCGACTGTATCGGGCAGCAAGAGTGCGGGTCGGTTAGCACGGCACGCCAGCTTAAATGACATTATACGTCGTGATCTTGTCATCGCCAAGATGCCAGCCGTTTTAAATCCCACTGGCTTGGCACGCGACCATAGGAAGAGACTAAATGGTATGACTATAATGCTATGGAAGCTGGGCAACATGTGTCGAAACCCTTGCGCCATCCCTTCGTTTAGGTACGGCGTGCTATGCTGGTGCGGCTGCTGCAAGTGCTGAAAACCTCAAACAGCATAAATAGAATGGCTTGACTAGCAGCTATGTATTTGAGCTGTTTGGAGTTTTTAAAGAACTTGCAAAACGTATAGTCGATTCTTCGCGTGTGACCAGAGGGCTGGCCTATTTCTTGGTCAAAGAATTAGCATTGCCATCCAACGTCGCAATGAAGGCAATGCTGCCAGCGTTCTGGGCACTTATCCCGTTGACAGTGATGTAGATAAATTTTTTGATGCTCTTTGTTAGGTTATTTTAAAATGTCACTTACGATATATCTTCCGTGATTATAATTATGTTTGTTTGAGTTCCCGATATTTCGACGCTGTTGCAAGCGCCATGATCGCGGGTTAACTGGAGATTGCGGGTGGATGAAAATAAATTGTTAGGAGCAGACAAATCTGTCTACCCTCTTTTTTCAAAGAAAGAGGGTAGACAGATTTTGATTTAAACCCGCAATCATGGCGCTTGCAACAGTGTCTAAATATCGTGAACTAAAACAAACATATAATCACGGAAGATATCCCTTTTGTGACATTTTAAATTTAGAGACAAACCGTGAAAGCTTAAAACAGGTTATTTTAATTCTTTTTAGTTGAGTTAATACAGTATTTAGATAAATACACCTAACAATACCATCAGATTATCACATAGTTCCTAAAGAGTTAGACAAATTGAGTAAATACCACTTACTAAAAACAAAAATAACACGATTATGGAAAACACTTACAGAAGTCATACCGGTAGTAATAGGAGCAACAGGAATACTTAGTAGCCAAAAGCATACATAGATATTGTCATAAATTAGATGCAGACATACACATACGTATATATAACACAGAAACAAGCAGCTATTCATAAAGTTATCATCTTAGCAAAGTACTAAAGGATACATAATTTGTAACTTCTTAACAGGGGATCTGAACCTCTTTTTCTCTGAGGGTCTCATTGCGGGAGCAAAGAAAAACCACCAAAATAATTAAATTATAATTTAAAGGTAATATTAATGTCCAAAATAAGTGTTAAAATTAATAAAGAAAATAAAAACGTCATTCTTCTCAACGTGAGTCATTAGCTTATGTCCATAATGTCATTCTTCTCAATGTGCGTCATTATCCTGGCAGTACAAATCCAGGACAATGATGTTGAGAAAAATGATAAATCGGAAAAAAACTTGGTTAAACCTGTTTTGCGCACATGCTATTTCAAAAAACGTTTCATAATTGTGTAAGTACACAAAACCTTCATACTTTTTTGCTAAATGAATATATTAAAAAAAATATTTGACGGATTAATAAATGAAAATGTAAATGACGTTTGAAGTGAACATTTGAGGAGAACGAATTTCAAAGTCATATCTGCTAAAAACGAGCGCCTGTATCTTCAGCAAAGCTTGTCGCCCGGCTGTGGTGCGGGGAGGTCTGTTCGCACAGCCACCAGTTTCCCTCCCTCCTGTCTCTTAATCTACTTAATATTGAAAACAAACATAGCGCAGGACAATGACGCACATTTTTTGACCCTGAGTTTTCTCTTTATTTACTTAGCGAGTATTGCCCATGTTTTTAAGAATATGTAGATTGATTATGTATAATTACGGCCATCAACATATAATAGCTAAATAAAGTCAACATTTTTTTTTATCATCAAAATATAGCCCGCGTGTGCCGTGGCGACACATGAAAAAATGGCAATTTTGTGTGGTTTTTTTTTAATATCTTTTTTTTTATTGACTTTTTACGATGATGATTTAAAGCGCCATTTTTGTTGATTATTTAGCTATTAAGACTAGCACTTAAAAAATATATATATACACACGTTCTCGAGAAATTGCCGAGGACATTAATTTTGAGCCTCTCGGAGATTGACCCAGATATTGAATTAAAAATATACGATTTAGCCGAAATATCCCTTTACTATTTAATAGAAGATATCTGGCCCGTTCTACTAAATTGGTCCGGGCGAATATACCCATGCACATTTTAAAAAGGGGACATCTGGCCTGTGGGCCCGTTTTTTTGTGGGCGAGATGTCCCATAACCCGACGAAGCATGCGCACGCATTAACGAAAGTAGTGCAGTGATGAAGAACAGGTGATGTGCATAGGTCGGATTTAGGTAGAGTTGTTCATGTACGCTACGAAAGAATAAAGTGGATATGCACAAAATCCCGGAATTGCTTTTAAAGAGCAGAAAAATCCCGTGATTTATTATATTAGGAAAAGTTATTTACTTTCAAACAATTCATTTGTCTAATCTATCTCTGATGTTTTAATTATTAATACTGTTTTCCACACGAGATTAGAAATCCCGGCAAGATACATATTAATATCAATATTTTGATGCAAGTACCAAAATAACTACCTAATTCCGACCTATGGTGATGTGGCAAAGCCACTATACATGGCTTTCTCGACAGTCATAGTAAGGATGCCGAGAACAAGTCACTGGTCACTTTAGGTAAAAGATGGAACTTTACTGCCCTGGACTTAAGCTAGGTACGCTGCAGCACGTGGTCCAGCGTGATGAAGGCGATCGCGTGACAGACGCGTTCGCAAACAGGCAGGCAGGCAATGCCTTAAGCTAGGCACACGGCCCGCTCAAGCAGTGGCCTCAACACGTAGCGGACGTAGGTTAGATCACCCACGAGTCTCGTGGATGGCAGGTACAGGCGGCGGTAGCGGCCACGTAGGTGTAGTCCGCGTGTCAGGTGTCTCTCCAGCGGTAGGTGCGTAGGCAGCGGTGACGTCAGACAGCGGTAGACAAGAGATGTACCCCAAGACTGGAACCCTGGAATCAGCGCAAGGCGGGTGCTCCCGTAAGCGTTGTGCCAGACCTCTGCAAGGCTCCGTCGATGAGTGCAGCTCCCAGCCGAAAGGCCCAACGCAAAGCAGGATAGAAGGAAGACTCACTCATCGCGGCGGCATACAAATAGAGGTTATGCGTACACATGCTGCGGGCACTCTCGAAAGTTCCTCGCCGGTGGCCAGGCGATTTAAGCGTACAGCTAGGCGCAGCGCGGCGAGACAAGCGTAGCGTAGGGTGACGAAGCGGGTTATGGGACATCTCGCCCACAAAAAAACAGGCCCACAGGCCAGATGTCCCCTTTTTAAAATGTGCATGGGTATATTCGCCTGGACCAATTTAGTAAAACGGGCCAGATGTCTTCTACTAAATACTAAAGGGATATTTCGGTAGTAGAAAGTAGTATAATTATTTATGTACTTAAATAATAATTCTAGGCAGGAGGATTATTTGAGTACATACCACTTTGAACTTATGCTTGCCTAGTACTTTTGCTGATTATATTATTATTGAACAGATATTGAATTAAAAATATACGATTTAGCCGAAATATCCCTTTACTATTTAATAGAAGATATCTGGCCCGTTCTACTAAATTGGTCCGGGCGAATATACCCATGCACATTTTAAAAAGGGGACATCTGGCCTGTGGGCCCGTTTTTTTGTGGGCGAGATGTCCCATAACCCGACGAAGCATGCGCACGCATTAACGAAAGTAGTGCAGTGATGAAGAACAGGTGATGTGCATAGGTCGGATTTAGGTAGAGTTGTTCATGTACGCTACGAAAGAATAAAGTGGATATGCACAAAATCCCGGAATTGCTTTTAAAGAGCAGAAAAATCCCGTGATTTATTATATTAGGAAAAGTTATTTACTTTCAAACAATTCATTTGTCTAATCTATCTCTGATGTTTTAATTATTAATACTGTTTTCCACACGAGATTAGAAATCCCGGCAAGATACATATTAATATCAATATTTTGATGCAAGTACCAAAATAACTACCTAATTCCGACCTATGGTGATGTGGCAAAGCCACTATACATGGCTTTCTCGACAGTCATAGTAAGGATGCCGAGAACAAGTCACTGGTCACTTTAGGTAAAAGATGGAACTTTACTGCCCTGGACTTAAGCTAGGTACGCTGCAGCACGTGGTCCAGCGTGATGAAGGCGATCGCGTGACAGACGCGTTCGCAAACAGGCAGGCAGGCAATGCCTTAAGCTAGGCACACGGCCCGCTCAAGCAGTGGCCTCAACACGTAGCGGACGTAGGTTAGATCACCCACGAGTCTCGTGGATGGCAGGTACAGGCGGCGGTAGCGGCCACGTAGGTGTAGTCCGCGTGTCAGGTGTCTCTCCAGCGGTAGGTGCGTAGGCAGCGGTGACGTCTGACAGCGGTAGACAAGAGATGTACCCCAAGACTGGAACCCTGGAATCAGCGCAAGGCGGGTGCTCCCGTAAGCGTTGTGCCAGACCTCTGCAAGGCTCCGTCGATGAGTGCAGCTCCCAGCCGAAAGGCCCAACGCAAAGCAGGATAGAAGGAAGACTCACTCATCGCGGCGGCATACAAATAGAGGTTATGCGTACACATGCTGCGGGCACTCTCGAAAGTTCCTCGCCGGTGGCCAGGCGATTTAAGCGTACAGCTAGGCGCAGCGCGGCGAGACAAGCGTAGCGTAGGGTGACGAAGCATGCGCACGCATTCACGAAAGTAGTGCAGTGATGAAGAACGGGTGATGTGGCAAAGCCATTACATAGCTTTCTCGACAGTCATAGTAAGCCTGCCGGGGTCGCGGGATTATTCCCTTACCGTAACCCCGGAACATAACAGGCTATGAAGGACACCGTGGATTTTAGTCAGTAGAAGTCTGACAGTAAGGGGTTGGAGGACTCATTTGATGATTTTACGACGCTAAAAAAAAAAAAAGTATATATATGTCCCATCAAATATAACGATTGCAGGCCTATCGCCAGTTCTAGACTCATCAGGATCACTCAATAATGATTGAGGAACTCTTAAGTTTCTGTCTGCTATTTCCCTATGACTGATATGGTCTACACCAATATTATTGGGTACAAAATGCTCATTGAGACATAACCTAACATTTTTCAGGATTACTTCCAATGTTGACCTGGGTATGTCAAAAAGAGTTGCCAAGCGTCTATTACTATCACCTGTTCTTAATTTCATTAAATAAATAGCTAAGGCATGTTTAGGTTGTTTAACATTTAAAGGAGGTATCAGATTAAACAGAATTAAAAACTGAAATACTGTAAGACCAGTCCACTAATGGCAAAAATGATTGGGCATTTCAGACACATTTTCGAAATTCAAAAAATTAGCTTTTGACTTCATAATATTAATTAAGTCTTCTATATGGACAGAACTAAATGTAGAATGTGTCCCATTCATTTGAGGTAGTAAATGCCACTCATCGCTATACAAATGTGTTTCACACACTCTACAGCTGCGAGGAACATAGAAATTATGCTCGTGCAACAATATTCTTTTTATGAACAGTGGGACCAAATGTAACATTCTACTTCTGCATTGTTGAAATATACAGTGAACTGATGAGATTGAAGCTCGCTTGTAATTAGGTAATAATACGGTAATACTTTCCCTTTGAAGTGGCCCACTTTGAGCAGGCGGTAATGGTGGTGGCTCTGGTGGGCTAACCACTTCAACGCTAGGGGCTGCTGCATTGTTGTCGGAAGCCAATTCCTGCACGTTGTCTGAAGCCAATTCCTGCACGTTGTCCGAAGCCAATTCCTGCACATTGCCCGAAGCTGATTCCAGCATGTTTCGTGATGAGTCCTGCACTGCATGTCTATTTGCTCGCATCCAACAAACATGACAAACATAGTTGTTTCTTGAGGGCTGAAAATACACCACACTTATAAACACACGTCATATAAAAGCTTATTTTCATCTTTTCATGTAGATTCGAAGATGTAAAAATATACATGCTGTTGTGCGTGGTCTCCTGATGATTTCTATGGAAAGATGTAATGAGATGTATCATGCTATAATGTACATCTTTACATTATAGCTGCTGTGTGTGAAGCCCTTTATGTTATTGTACAATGAGAAGTTACAACATGCCTCACTTACTATTATTTTTATTTTTTACTTTCTTTATTACTTTAAAGAACTATAAAAACTCAGTTTTTATTTAGATTAACACAACTAGATATTTCAAATAATGAATTAAAAACAAAATGTTTACCAAATAAATAGTATTTTGTGATAATAAGACAGCCAGCAATCGACTCTCCATACTGACATAATGGTGTCTTATTTTTCTAACCGATTTTCCACAACCAATGCAAACCATGTTATGCCCTAGAAGTCTCTCATTTTCACCAGCTTCAGTATTCAATAATAAGAAGCATGGTTGACAAATGAGTGTATCCAGAGGCAACTGAAAAAAAGATACACTATTTAAATCGCTTATCATGAAAAGATATAAAAAGCAGATAAAGTATTTTAATATTTCGACTTCATACCTGGGTTTGTGCATTGGTTAACCAACGTGAAAGTCTAGTTTGATGGTGTGCAGAAAGCGAGGTTATGAGATGCCTCTGCAGCCTTTGTATGGCTATTCCGCAGTTGATGCACCTCATAGTTAATAAAAACTAAACAAAACCAAAACGCAAACAAATCAGTAATAATAGCAAGATGATCGTGTGGTAGAAACACAGACTAAGTAGAGAGTATAGAAAGTCAAAAATATCAGTAAATAATCGCAAAACACAAAATGACGTTGATGCAGTCACAGAGCGTATGCAATGACCACAGACTACTAAGAGATACTACGTATCAGACTGCCAACTCCAGAACAAAAATTTTCGGCGTAGCGCCATTTTGAGTTTTAATGTCATATGACGTTTCTTTTTTTTTTAATCAGTGTTGCTCGCGCAAAAAAAACGCCGTACTCGATATTGCTATACTACTGAAACTTTTCAAAGTTAATTTTGGGAAAAAATCAAATAACAAAAAACTATTACATATTAAAACATTTATTTTTCAATTTCCTTTTAAATAATGCTTATTTTTGCATCGCAGGCAAATGGCGAAAATCGAATTTTTATTGTAAAATTATCAAATTGCACCAGTTCATTATTGTAAACTATTTGACGCAACATTATTTTTATGAGCATTGTGTTCCAATATTATGCATTAGTTATTTATATCACTGTACCGAAACACGTCACTGCACCTTTGGATGGGTAATTTAGTCTTTTTTTTTTGCTGCCGTATATTCTCGATGGTTTATCATTCGCCTCTTTCCAAAACGATGGTGAGGTGATTTTTCTACATCTGCTATCCTCAGGATTTTCACAGGTCTTCATTCATCTGCATAATGAGCTGGAAAAGAAGAAACATTATGTTTAGTATAAAGAAATATTGTGAACCTCGGAGTCGGTGGATGAGGGAGCTTTATGTAGTCAGGTAGTGCAAACCAGTTGAGTTCAAACATTATGTTATTATGTATGTAGTAAAACATAATTATTATTTTAGCATGTAACTGTACAATGATTTCTCTTCAAAAGATCTATTAAACAAAGGAAAAATATATCTCTGCCTCCTACCACATGGTCAAAATTTAGCAGCCCCCATAATATATAACAATTTGCATACTAGCCATCGCCAGCGGCTTCGCCCGCGTTAATAACAAAGAATTAACAGGAATTTAAGCCTGGGATAAAAGGTATCCTATTATTTTAAAATAATCTGAGTACTGTTACTCCGTTACTGTAATGGAATGGATGTGTGTACATCCATCTTGTCTCCTCCTTTGGTATTTTATAATATTAGTTAAAGTAAGGTTAAGAAAGCAAGAAGTAATGATAGCTGATGTTTCATCATAATACTTACCGGTATACTGCCAAGTTGTGTTGTTCCTCTCAAAATCTCATCTTCAGTAAACAGGGAAGGATAGGTAATGCCAATGAGACGAGATTTAGACGTAATGAACTTCTTTTCGTGCTTTGACAAACAAAAAGCTTCGAAAGTTGTTCAGGTTACGAGGATTGCAGTCTTGCAGATCATCACGGCTTAGTTTAGACACTCTAACCACACAGCGAGTCTTTTCTACACGGGAAATGATGCTAAATCCACTCGTAATACATTTTGAAAGTATCAAAAGTAATAGTAGAGACACTGGGGCTTTAAAGGCTAAAAAAGCGGACAGGATAAACAATAAAGATCAATAGCAACAGCAGTAATGTCACACATACGTCATATGACGCAAAAACAAATGGCGGCCTGCCAGCGTCTGCGACGGCCAATCACAGACGACCAGAAACGTCTGTCGACATTAAAACAATATGGCGCTACGTCGAGCGTTTCGTTGTACGAAGATTATCACCCGTGGCAATGACATTACTTACTTTGACATTTGACGTCAACAAACACACTGTCAAACCAGAAAACTCGTTCCGTTTTAAAGCTGTTTAAGTAGCTGTGTAATTGGATAAAAACGCAAATATATTATTACGATACGAGTATTTTAAAAAATGCACCAAATACCAATGAACACAGTTTCATACGAATAAAATGTTCCTGAAATATTGCATTTGTCGACAATTAGTTGACAAGTTGATATCTTAAGTTTGGTACAAGTAGTACACGTGGTTTGGAACGTCCTTTAATATATTTATTTTTCTCTATGGTCCATTATGGCGGAACTTGAGAAACGGAAATTCATCTTACATTACTTAATATTTTGAAATAAAAACTGACAGGTTAAGAGAGGCTAGACACTACGGAATAATTCATTTTTCTAATTTTATTTTATACTGTTATTACTAGGTAAATGTATATGCAGGCGTTATGGAATGCAATTTCTGTCCATGTCCTTTAAATGGTTAAATAATGCTTATCTCATATTATTATTATGTTAATTTTTTCGCAAGTGGTACGAAAAGTAGAGTATTTTCCTCAGTGATAAAGCTGTCTTAGTCTTGGGTGAACTTAAATCCCTCGCTACACTCAGGACGCGTGTTAAATCCTTCGCTTCGCTCGTGATTTAAGTTTCTAACACCCTCGCTACGCTCGGGAGTAAGCCTCGAGTCCTTCGTTATGCTCGCGATTTAAATCGTCACCCGCGACAGAAGACACTGCTTTATCCCCTTGGTTAATAATCTACTATTTCATTCCACCTATTCGAAAAGGACGACTTGGTTCGCCTTTAAGTGCGCCCAAAACTGGTGTTTTCTATAGGGAACTTTTAGCGGGCAGTAATGAGTTTTTAATCCTCTTTATAAGTGCGCCGCAAATAACTTTGCCGCGCACTTTTGATAGGAAGCTTTTAGCGGGCACTAATGAGTTTTTAATCCTCTTTATAAGAGCGCTACGCTCAGGATTCTACTGTAGAATCCCTCACTTCGCTCTGGATACAAAATAGCGCCCTCGCCGTAAAAATATTACTTTGTCATACAATCTACTATTATTTTAATCTTGTTTTAATTATTTTACCTTTATTTTAACAATAGGTATACGTCACAAAAACTTGTAATTAAACCCATGGACCTTTTTTTTTAGGTCCATGATTAAAACTAAGTTCGAGGGGAGATCTTATTAAAATATTGTTTGAAAATGGGTAATTTTTTCCTTCATCTGGCAACCCTCTAGAAACCCACACATAGTAAAGCAGCGGCCATTTTGGTGCTTCACTTGTTTCTTAGTGAGGTTCCGTCCGGCTTTTTTTTTAGGTCCATGGTAGCACTAATAATGTCTTCAATGCGTTGTATGTTTTTATAGGGAAAATATTGACAGCTGATTTTCATCTTTTACTCGAATTTGATTTACAGTTCCTGATTCAAATTATGAAATGCACCAAAAAGGATCCATATAAATTTATAAAATCATAAATTTATTACAAAGCCACATCTCAATCTCAAGAAATCCGCATAAAAATGCTTGATCCCTAGACACTTTTGATGTGTGTATAATCGATCCTTTACGGGATTAAAAGGACCAAAATTTAACGGTGTATGAATAGGTACTTATACTGATCAGTATTTCCTCACACAAAATATAACAACGACACGACCGTTTGCTTCGCAATCGTGTGCGCAACTGGTCACACGAATGTGTAGGAGGCTACGCGAAGGTTCGACGTTCGCGCCCTTTGATGTGTGTTAAAAAACCGACACAGCTTGGAAAAGCACGAATGCCACGGAAACTTCGCGAAGTCATTTGCAAATGTCGTCCTACACTTGTGGGTTTGCGTATTCGCGCGAATGTGAGTGGCCGGCTTTACTGCAACTTTGATTTTTTGCTGTTTTCAAGAATTTATTTTTCCGCATTGACTTTATGAACGTGTGTACACCAAATAAATATCCTCATCTACTGACGGCGTACTGACTCCGTATAAATAGCACGAGTCAGTTTTCGGCGCCAGCACCGACGTCAGTTACTGACTCAATGTATATCTGCCATAATGCAACTGACGGCGTGTAAATATGCCCGGCCATGCCCATGTCAGTCGCTGCCGCTCTGCGGTATGGTGACCACGCTTCCTCGCACCGAAACACAAAATTACGCGAAAACTGAACGACTCGGAAAACTTAAAACTTGTTCAACTATACCGCGATAATGAATGCCTTTGAGATCTAAAATCATAAAATTATAGAAATAGAGAAATGCGTGCAACAGCGTTACTGCAACTTTGATTTTTTGCTGTTTTCGAGAATTCATTTTTCCGCATTGACTTTATGAACGTGTGTACACCAAATAAATATCCTCATATACTGACGTCATACTGACTCCGTATATATAGCACGAGTCAGTTTTCGGCGCCAGCATTGACGTCAGTTACTGACTCAATGTATATCTGCCATAATGCAACTGACAGCGTGTAAATATGCCCATGCCCAAGTTAGTCGCTGCTCGCTGCCGCTCTGTGGAATGGTGACCACGCTTCCTCGCACTGAAACGAAAACTGAACGACTCGGAAAACTTAAAACTTGTTCAACTATACCGCGATAATGAATGCCTGTGAGATCTAAAATCATAAAATTATAGAAATAGAGAAATGCGTGCAACAGCGTTACTGCAACTTTGATTTTTTGCTGGTTTCGAGAATTCATTATTCCAATAGTATGCGTCACTTTTATAATTTTATCTCAATGGTCAGTTTTCGGCGCCAGCACTGACGACAGCCAGTGACTCAATGTAAATTTGCCTTTAGGGTCGTTTTGCAGTTACAAGCGTTCAACGGGTGTTTATCTTTTTGTGGTAAGGCGGTCTATGTTTTATTTTACGCTGGCAAGACAAAAAATAACAACTGATGTTTACTTTCTGTGGACTATTTGACAACTAAATTACGTTTCTTTTATCAAAATAATTTACAAAACACACACAAAGAAAAAAAGAAAATTGTTTTATTCAAAAACGAAACAAAAAGTTGCAATTGAAACTTTATGTATTAGATTTAAATCTTAATAACAATGCTTTCACTATCATCTGTAGGTATTTGTTGGTAACGTTAGAGTTTACCTGCCTTACAATTTCCGTTTTCTAGATTATTTTAAATGTTTTATCGTTTTCTTTGAAATACCTGCCTGATTATTTTAATCTCATGTAAATTGGCATCGTTATTACTTTTTTATTTTTACTAAATACATGTAGAGGAACGTATCTGGCATTATGTATTTATGTTTATAGTATAGTTTTGCGCGTTGCGCGCGCATCGCATCTGCCCGACCGACCGATTATGGCGGACAGGCAGTGAAGAATGTTTGTCGTCTTTTCTAAATCAGAAAGTATCGACAGCAGCCAATGGCATAAACCGGGTTTTTTGTAAAAATTGTACATTGTAAATAGTTCTGTGTACATATAGTAATTATATTTGTGCTCGTTTTGTTTAGAAATTCTGTGAATAGTGTATTATTTTGAGTGTTTATTCAGTTCAGTTTTCGACGCCGACTAATAGCTATATCCTAACGTTAGTACATTAGTAAAACCCATATAACTTCTAAATTCGTCAATATAGTAATATTTTATCCTAGAAATCATTGATTTCACTTCTTGTCTTTGTTTCGATCCGTCAAGGAGACCGTTGCAGTAGTGCAATATTTTGGTTTCCCATAGCGGCTGTCATCGTGCTTGATAAAACTACTGTCATTACAAAGACAAAAAGACAGATTTAGTCGCCAAATGTATTCAAAATCGAGATCTGGTTGCTGTATTTAGTCATTTGATCATGTAAATCGGTTTACTTGCACATCTGGCTGTATTATTATTGGAAGTAGCGCTATAATATCTATAAAGAGTAGATCGCGAGACATTTTGTGTTTACGGTTACGAAGGATCGAAGTGTTGTGAAACTGAATGCTCGAACCTCACGGTAGCCCAATGAAGTGGCCGGGAACGGGAGAAGAAGACGCGGGCGAAGCAGCTTTGCAGGGCACGCGCGCTTCCCAGGCCCGAACCCAGGACGATGCTACTGTGCATTACGTGTTCCAACGAGAACCACAGGAGGGCGAGCTGCCCTCGCTAGCCCCCAAGCAGCGCTGGGCCGTCGGAGACGACACTATTGTTGAGGTTGGTTGACATCTCAATCAATAATCATATTACTGTAAAACAATATAACCTAAAATAATGTCAATAGAATGTAAATGTTTTTGTTAATTTCTAGTCTTGTTGAGTAACCAGTATTTTTAATGTTTTGTTAGTTGTATGATTTGTGTTCAATGTTTATTTACTATCATTTCAGAACCAAGATAAATGGAAGAATACCAATCCTATGACCATGAACAATATGCATCAGCAAGCTCAAGTGCAACTTAAAAATTCACAAGCAAGTCAACAGCAGTACATCAACCAGGCTATTGCTTCATCAGTTGGAACACTAGCTATGAATCCCTCAGTTATTGGGAGTCACCCAGCTCATTTGACAACCAACATGGTACATACGCAGTTAGCTCCATTGCAAAATCCAACACTTGGAAACAATTTGATGCAAAATAGTGCAGTGATGCTGCCGCAGTTGCAAGGCATGCAAAATGCTCCTCAGTTGGGACAACAAGGATTATATGACATTCATCAGCATCATGGCAATCCTATGCAAGCCATGAATGGTATTGGAAAGAACACAGAACACCTCATGTATTTGGGCCAAGCTGGCATGCTTGCCCCTGGGACCAATCAGTATCTTCAACAAGGACAAAACCAACTTGGTCTGACACCAGTGGCTGCCATCAGGAACCAGGTAAGAAGTGCATTTTTATTGTTTATTAGTAAGTAGCATGTGTGTTCTTGCATGAGGATAAATGTGCAGTACATCTACTTGTGTATAGTCCAGTTCACTGCTATAATTTGCAAGTTCAGTGCATTGCCTGACTAAACACAAGGTATAATAAACTACTAAAATGATCTAAAATCAATTTTGTATCTTGTTACATGCTACTGGAAAACATTGTACATTATTAAAGTTTAGAAGTAACAATATTGATAGTACAAATGCTTTATTGTTGATTGGATTGTAATGAGTTGAATGTCAAATGTCATGATATTCCCAAAATATGGAAGATGTTGAATGCATTTGATATGGTGTGATGACAGTTTAACTATACAAAAGTAATAGATTGTTATGCCTGTTAAATCTTGAAAGTTGGGTATGGCATTGGTCGATATTAAAAAAATATTATTTTGGTGTATGTACTATTTACATATGTTCGTAAGCATGTAGTAAAAAATGGTTATTTCAATATTACAAACAGATACTTCAATTTATTTATTTCTATAGATAGATTGCCAATAATCTGACTTATCTAAGGCTTATTTTCTAATTTGACTACTACATTTGTAAGATAGTCATGAACTTAACCCATTTGGCCCAGCCGTGCCCAAACGAGGACACTTGTAGAATATCCCCTATCTTTTAATTACTCAATTTATTCTTGTTTTCATTATTGATTAATAACATTTGATAGTGAATCTTTATGTTTTCAGTCCAACAATATCATATTGACAGTTATAATAGATTCTGTAGTGCATTTAAATGAGGTGTTTCAAATTCTGTAGATGCCGAAAATTAATCAATTTTTATTTTTAACTTTTTCTTCATGATAAATTATTTTTTGATATTGAAATACTTAAATGTACTCTGTATAATAAAATAAAATTATTTCAGACCAAAAATATAGAAATCTCGTAGTACAATAAGTGATTTTATAACGGTGTCCCCAATTGAGGACGCTGGGCACTTCAGAGGTATTTATTACGATTTTTATTGAGACATTTATTTTGAGCAACTACTAACACAAGTGACATTTACAAGTCAAAATGACTACCACGGCCTTCAGGAAGCATTTGCTGCTACATTAGATGGAAAATATGGTTTAGAGAGGTATATTTAGTAGGTCTTCCATCAGAATCAAGCGCGTATACGTATATACGAAAGTGATGATGACTATGTGCAAAGCTATATCATATCATGAGGTATACCAAGCAGAGACGATGAGTTTACGGGACAAAGAGGAATGGGGCAGCAACGACTAGAAAACATGAGATGCTGTAGTCAAATGACATAGTCTAATTTATAAGGGGCATGTCTGTCCTATTCAGCTTCAAGACCTCATTTACTCATTCATTTCGAACGAATCCTGCTATGTGTGTGGCTAGCATTTTGGTAAATGTTCTTGGCTATATCCTAGAAAGCCAGTGGATGTTGTTATACCACATGTTTTTCAATAAGGAATGGACGGGATCGAGCTAAATGCAATCTATTCCTCTGCACCACTCTGATATACTTGGCCAAAATGTTGATGGGTTTTGTTCACATATGTGCTGGATTTAGCAGTTGTGACCGCCTTGTGGGTACACCTACTAAAAGCTAATGAAACCAAAATAGATCAGCTTGTCTGTCACTGTTATATCGCTTCTTATTGTTTGAGGCACACAATCTGTGTAAGTTTTCGGCCAGCAGTTGTGATGGTATCATAACTGCAGCAAAATGGGGTGGGTTATTATTCTCAAAACGATTCCCAACAACTATGACGCGTTGCCTCATTAAAGTGCTTATTGGTAACCAAAAAGTGTTGTATAACACTGTGCATCGGTAAAGACTGTTTTGAAAATTTTGACACCGCATGCGCCCATCGTCCCCATTTGAGGACGGCATTTTTTTTCTACAAAAACAAAAAATATTTTTAATTATTTTGATGATTTTTGGTTTATTTTAGTGTTTTCTACCCGTTACATAAGAAATTGCTTTCTTCCTACTGCTCATTTATGTTTGGGTCCAAATGGGTTAATGGAAAATGTGTATGAATGGTAATCATCAGCTTCACTTGTTTCTTCATGTCTTGGTGCGGCAATGCATTTTTTTCAATAAAAAATGCTGTCTGTACACAAGACTAATTCACGAAATTTCGATTTTTAAAATGAATTGCACATTTGAGTGTACAAGTAGACGGGAACTGCTGGGACAGGAATTATTCATTGTGGACTAGACTGAACAGTATTTATTACTTTGCCACACCTGTCCATTATAAAAATGCATGAATCAGATATTGGTCAGACAAAATTATTGTGTTTGTGTCATTGCACATTGATATTTCGAGTATTTTTTTAGTACTAGTATTTTTAATAATTAAGAATAGTGCTATATTTTGCTTAAATGTGCTGTAGTCGTACAATAATCTAGAATGTGATATCTGTGACATATATGTATATGCAAGAATGGGAAATCTTTGTTTTGGATTCCTGAACCAATTTTTTAAAACTACACACTTTGATATGGATTCTCTTGGGCACCTCCTTGATTTGTAGAATCAAGAAGTAGCAGCAATCAAATTGAGATAAAACTATCTTTTACAAATACCCAATGGCTTTAAAGTGAGAACAAAGCTACATTTGGCATTTCTTATAAGCCCCATGGAATTGAACCAACGCCTGTCGAAATTTCTGTCTTGCTGTAGTTTACTTGCATGTTCTTGCTAAATATTTTGTTAAAAACCATATTCAGAAGTATGCCAGTTATTGAATATACTTACTTTTTACATTCAATTATTTATAATTAGCAAAATGAGTTTGCTATGAGTATTTCTGTAACAAGTTCAAAATGGTATAAAAAATATAGTGTAAAAATTGTAAAGAATAAGGTTCATTCTACTCACTGAGCCTCAATTAAGCACAGATAAGAGAACTACCTTGACCTAGGAATAATTTCACAAAACTGATTTGTAAAACTAAGGCCACAATAAACAAAACATTAAGGATACACTAGTCGACGGGACGAACTCGTTGGCGGGCGGGATTAAAATGCTTGTTATTTCATCCAACATCACGTACCAATGAGATGGATGAGCAGTAAGTCTAGGGCGCTTAGGCACACATACTCCAACCTTCGACTGACTCATACATGCAGGATTTGATTGAAGAATAGACTACTGCAACTTTTCAAAAGACCTTCGGGAATATGGATATTATGAAAAAACTATGTACTGAATATACCTGTATGGTAATTATTTTACAATTTATCGTCTTCTTTCGTTGTTTATTTCCCCCAAAGATGCATTAAAAGTTGTCTTAAAATAAGTAACTTTCAACACCCATAACTCATAATAAATGTTTTTTCTTACTTGTTTCCATGTAGGGCTAGATAATGATGAGATGAATGTGGATAATTATTTATTCTGAATTTATATCGTCAAATATTTGAATAATCGCCAAACTACGTTTGTATGGAAGAATGACCGACTAGCGTACAAGGGGTACGCTAGTCGGTCATTCAGTTTTTTTTTTTTTTTTTAGCATGGTAAAATCATCAAATGAGTCCTCCAACCCCGGGCAGGGCGGGAGGGACTGTCAGACTTCTACTGACTAAAATCCACGGTGTCCTTCATAGCCTGTTACGTTCCGGGGTTACGGTAAGGGAATAATCCCGCGACCCCGGCAGGCTTTGGCCCTCTGAGAGGGGGGTCCCGTCATTATGCTGACGCTCTTTGAGGCGCGCGTGGGACACAACGCGCCGTCGACCCGGGCATGGTCCTTGGTCGGGCAGCGAGTTGCCCTTTACTCGCTGCCCGCATGCCCACTCGCTGCCCGCATGCCCGACTAGCGTACCCTTAAGTAATAAATAAACAAACATAAATTATGTTAGATAACACAATATCTCCAATGGAAATAGAAAAAGGTGTGGAATGCAACTCAATGAGACATTCAAACAACCTTCAAATTGCTTGCCCTTAGAAATGACTTAAATAAACTTTATAACTGCTTTATACAGAGTGTTTCTTTAAAATGGGACAAAAGGAAGAAATCCGAATCCATAATAGATACGGGAAAACTTTCTTAGAAACCTTTAGCTCTTTTTTGATGTTGACAATTTTGGTGTTTTTATTTTTTTGGTCAAGTGTGAGTTGTCTACAGAAATGAGTGAAATTGGCCAAAAATTTTTTTAGTGCTGTTCGACTCTGTTTCATGTAAGGATCATTTCATTGTATCACAAGAAAAAAATCGGGACGGCGGAAGTTGGTCAAAAATTGCAAAATATTTTTTCATACAAATTGTTTGAACGAAAAAATTATCACTTTTTTTTATGATGTTATTTCATTTAGTGTCTATTAAGGATCATTTCATTGTGCGGGACGGAAAATGTCTGGGCAACAGAAGTGGGTCAAATCTAATGAAATACTGACTATTACTGATAAACTTTATGCTGTTGGAAGAAACTACTGTTCTTTTGACCCACTTCTATTGCCCAGACATTTTCCTTCACATACAATGAAATGATCCTTAATAGACACTAAATGAAATAACATCATAAAAAAAAGTGATAATTTTTTCGTTCAAACAATTTGTATGAAAAAATATTTTGCAATTTTTGACCAACTTCCGCCGTCCCGATTTTTTTCTTGTGATACAATGAAATGATCCTTACATGAAACAGAGTCGAACGGCACTAAAAAAAATTTTGACCAATTTCAATCATTTCTGTAGACAACTCACACTTGACCAAAAAAATAAAAACGCCAACATTGTCAACATCAAAAAAGAGCTAAAGGTTTCTAAGATAGTTTTCCCGTATCTCTTATGGATTCGGATTTCTCCCTTTTGTCCCATTTTAAAGAAACACCCTGTATATTGTATAGCAAAATACATGTCCCTACATGTTACTGTAATACAGTGGTGCCCAAACGGTCGATCGCGAGAGGTTCCACGTTCGATCTTAGAGATTAAGCTAGTTAGTACCTACAAGATTTTATTTTCGAAAAATTTCAAATTACCTACTGAGCATTCTGATCTATACAAATGTGTTTAAACTTTACAAGAGTAAGAAACTGTAAAACTGCTGAAAAACTGCAGAAACTGTGTAACTAAAATTACATAAAGCTGTCGATCTTAAACCCTTAAATTTTTCTCAAGTCGATCTTCTTAGCAAAAAGTATGGGCATCTCTGCTGTAATATTATAAGCACTCACTATTAGGTTGCAGTCACACTGTGTGTAATATGTGCCAAGCTACAGGTCTACGCACAATCACGATGGGAATCACATTATTCTCGAAAACAACATCGCATCAGTATCCGAGCTTAGAACCAGAGTTCTGATAGGTCAAAAACCTTTGGCGAAAAACTGTCTTGCTCTTTATTTCTCCCAATGGCATTCTGCCTGACCAGTCGTAACGAGGACGACTCCATACTTTTGTTTCATAGGTTGGATCTTCACCAACCGCTAACTACTCTTTATTATTATCGTGAGTTAGTTTCTGTTCAGATTGGCCACCGAGAACGAAATTGAGTTAAACCGAGTAGTATGATCGTTCGAGGCTTGTTCTGATTTCAATAATTGAGTATCAAGATTGATTAAATAATAATAACGGCCGGGCACGCCGCAATCGCGGCGGTAGGATCTCTAATTCAGAAATGGCTGGTGAGGCGCCGCGGCGACCTTACTTTCCGCCTGACGCAGTTCCTCACCGGACAGTGGAAACATGTTTCCGATTGGGCTTGAAGACACGGATACGGTTGAGCATACAGTAAAGATCTCACCACAGTGTCCTCACAGAGGATAACTGGCGGTGACCCTTCGTGTCCGGCTTTGGTTGAGGCCATGCTGTGGGGCGAGACGGAATGGAAGGCAGTCACCTCCTTCCGCAAAGCAATCATGCTGGCGAAGGAGGTGGCAGAATGCGTGAAGGAGAGGACAACCTCCATCTTACAACCTATTCGTCGTGGGAGATCGCAAATCGCCTCGCGACTTCCGATGCCCGAGGGCATGCAGAAGGCGAATAATGGGTGTCCCGCCGTCCGATCATGGCGGGTCTACGACGAGCGCCTCAAAGAACAGTTAGAAACCTGACTCATTTGATGATTTAAACACCTACAAGAAAGTGCAATCACAAACAAATAAAGTGCGATCATCAAGTATGATAATAATGTATCTAAATCGATATCTCTAGTATCGTAGAATTCTACAAGTGGCGGCAGCCGGTCAACATTAGAGCCTTCTCCACGCAATTCTTCCAAGCAATACAGGTGACCTACCATGACGTCTTACAGCGTGAGTAGTTACGCTCAGGCTCTTTCCCACAGCCTAAAGATTCACGCTTATAGACGTCATGGCAGGCCACCTGTACTCTGAAAACTACCCTTACCGATGGTAAAGGCATAGGGGCACCAGCAAATCACAGGTCTGGCGAAAGGGCTAACATTTTTCAACACTAAATACGCTTTAAATAACATCATTTCCCAAGGAAACAGCTAAGAAGCCGTAACAGTTGTTCAAAATATCCTGGAGGAAAATATGTTAAAACTCTCTGTCGAACTTTTGAGGAAAGACACAGACTGTGTTATGCAATGTCCCTACCCAACGCATTAGTGCCATTAGCTTAAAATCATTGATCTGGGCGAGTTGCCATAGTTTATTTACCTGGAAATATTTAAATACAATCTGACAATCCTTGGGTGCCCTAAGCAAGGAAAACATGATTGTGGAGTTTGCTTAAGAATCTCCACCTGAACTTTACAGTCCAGGGCGAAGTGATTAAATCATCAGACGAGGTTTCTCGTCGTAGGTGGAGAGGAATGGACTGTCAAACTCTTACTGCCTTAAAGCCCACCGAGATCCTTCGGTTCCTATTTATTTGTTTTCACAGAGCTCCGAACAACTAGTCACGGCATAGACAGTCTCCTTACCCTAGCAGGCGTGTGTTTGGCTTTATGCACTCATCAGTTTGTCTCTAAAGTTTCTCTTGAAGCACATAATAAATGCAGGCCCATTTGTTCTTACGTTACGTGGGCAATAATTTAAGGGCTTAAATAGTTATCAACTTTCTTTGGTTAATGATTTAATGCTCGAAATGTCCAAAATAAATTCTAATGCTTGGAAAAACTCGAAAATATGTGAGAACTTGACATTTTTAAAATATTAACAACGATAAACCAATCAGTAAATAGACCCAAGTTCTAAGTGCTGCTGGTTCTTGATATATTCAATCCCATACAGATTACGAAATTCACTATTAAGTAGTGACCGACCGAAATATCGGTTTCGGCCAAAACATCTAGTTTCGGCATTAGTTTCGGCCAAAATATAGCCGAACCGCCGCCGGAAGTTGGTCAATTTCCGCAAAATATTTTTTCATACAAATTGTATGAACTATTTTATTTTTCATTTTACCGATATCTAACCGGTCTTATGCCAACTAGTCAATAAAGACTGTTCAACAACCGCAGGTGGCACACGACCATGGCTATTAGATATCGGTCTAACGAATATTGTTCTTGTTTTATACTTTTCAGCACGAGATTTCGTACCACCCAAAAAAATCCACTTCTCAGGGGTTCTATCTGTAACTTTTCAACAGTTTTGGCGCCTCCCAGTCAGCTCAAGTATTTGTAAAGAATACATTGGCTCGGAAGCACTTTAGTTTGCTTTTTCTGTTCGTTTTTTTACTAGATATACCGAATTAAATTAAAGTGGCCAGGTTAATCATCATTTCGAGTACGTTTTGTTGAAACTACGTCTGGGAGGTTTTATACGACTACCACCACTGCTCCAAATCAAGTCCTGGCCCACCTACCATCTGGACAGTTATGAGCGTAAGAAAAAAGTGGTACAGAAGTCAGCAAGGTATTTAACCTTAAATGTTATCGCGCCTCGTCTATTGCGCAGGTTCCTTTGTCTTATTACTGATTGTGGAAACGCGCTTCTGCGCCCCAAGTGTTCTTCAAATGACACATCAACGTATCGTTTTTCATTCATGGTGATTTGCTGGCTGTAAAATGTACTGGTTGTAACGGGTACTACGTGAAAGCTCTAATTCGAAAGCCTTGTTATCATTGTTTTGTTTTCAGTTATAAATCCTCAGATCAAAGAAATAGGATATTTCCTATTTCTTTGATCTGAGTATAAATCAGAAACTTTTCCAGTATGGGTTAAGGGTCTACTCTACCAGGGGGCTACTACCTACCTACTCTCGTGGCTAAATAATCACAGCTGCACAGGCCGATCTTCCGGGTTAAGCCGCGCTTGCCGAGGTTGGTCTGTGGATGGGTGACCATCTGTCATAGCGAGTGTGTCGGAAAGCACGTAAAGCCGTTGGTCCCGGTTGTCATATTTTGTAGATCTTTGAGAGTCGTTACTGTTAGTCAGAAGCTCTAAAGTCTGACAACCAGTCTTACCCCATGTCCATGGGGTATCGTATTACCCAGTTACTGGGTTGTGGAGGGCCGACAGGCAGTCACTCCATGTAAAATACTGATATCCAGCTGAATCTGGTTCGACTGGAAGCCGACCCCAATAGATTTGGGAAAAGGCTAGGCAGAGAGAGATTAAGGTCTACTATCAAAATAAAGAAAATATATTTTTTAAATCTCTCACATTCTATCAAGTGGGGTATCAAATTAAAGGATTTTTCAAAATGGTTACCAAAATAGGGTAAAGTACCCAACTGCTGACCTCCCACCAACTATTGACAGCTTAACAGTTTTTATCGAAAATAATAATAAATCTTCTTGCAGTGCTGCATAAAGAATACAGAAAATGAAATATAATTTATCTTGTAATATATTGGCGTCACAGAAAATTTAAATAAAGCAATAATGCGTCCGTAAACTATGATAACTATAAATACCCTCCTAAAATCATCAAGAAATTTAACAATTTGCTAAGCTGACGGTTGTTTTCAATGTCATTTTATTTCAGTTTTACACGATGGATTCCTTTGAGTTTGGTATTTTTTGAATATTTAAGACAGACACAATGCTTTTCCGCATGATTTTCAAGTTTTAATGAGCGTTAACTTATTAAAATGATGAGGTCAATATCTGGTACACTCAAATGTATGAATAACCATTTTATTAACATGACATGTCAATAGCTGGTAATTTACCAAATGTACGAGAATACCAGTTACTGACACCACGGTGTGTACGTATGGTTCATTTTTAATGGTGAGGTAGCTTAACTTTAATGCATCTGTATTAAGCCCATGGGCGTTGGCACCCCTAAAGGTGTGTATCTGCATAATCACAAACATAAAAAATACCTTACGTAGTAACCTGACTACCTACCATAATTTGAGTGAGGTACTTAAATTTTCGGTCTACTGTCACATTCTGGATCCTCCTGAATATTTTAGACTTTTAGACTTACTAATATTATAGGAAAAGTGAACGGCTGAATGGATTTTGACACAATTGGCAAGCAGATTATCATTTAAAACCTGGTTAAGTTATACCTGGACGCAGGATACTTTTTATGTCGATATTTTTATATCTGCTGCATAATACAGAACAGTGAAATTAATAACTACTAATAAAGAAGAAATATTGGACAAATATTCCAAAGAAAATCTTTGAAATTCGCTACGCATGCGTTAATGCGTTTAATATAAAAATATTATTGGACAAAAACTGCAAAAACTACAAAATTTCAAAATTAAGTGCAAGAATATTATGTAACGGCGTTTGAAGACTGAAGACCTAAATAGTGTGAAAAAGAAAATGGAAGGGCTATAAGACTAGCTTTGATCTTTGTTTTTTTGTCAAATAAAACCTCGTATCACATTCATAATAAAAAATATTGAGTTTATTCTTATACTACAGGAGGTCGACAAAATTGGTCATTTGCATGATAAAATTTGGTACAAGCATGTTAATAACTGGTCAAATGGCCTGTTCTTGCTAAACTAGAGAAAAAAAACACTTTTTACCTTTGTATGCCTGGAAATAATGTTTTAGTTACATTCTCCAATGTTTATTTTATCTTTTTAAAACATCTCATTTCCATTGCAACTCGTACATTAGTTTATTTTGCGAAAGAAGCAAGGAAAACCGCTTAAGGGGTCAATAGTTGGGTGTTTTACCCTATATATAACTTATATGTTTCAATTTAATTAGGACTGATAAATGCTAACAAAAACTAAGCCACACAATATCAATTACGTAAAAGGTTTAATGAAGAAAATAAAGAAAAAAAAAAAAAAAAAACAAAAAACCCGACTGCGTAAAAAAAACTAAAAAGAAAGAAACAAGCCCAGTAGTTTACAATTCACTCATTCACACTCACAGTCGGGGCCCATACAAATTATACCAATCAAATCTTCCCAAGGGGCTCCGGTGCTTCGCCTGGTGACCAGACGGATGGACAACAGAGGCTAAGCAATAATTTGGGTTTCGTTTTACCCTTTGAGTACGGAACCCCTAAAATAGTCGAAAAATATAAAACGTGACATTAGCATTTACAAAACTATTTCTCTGTTAATTTCTTGTCTCATGCTGCAAAAAGTGTCAAATTCAAATCTCTGATGAATGATAATAACTAAATAATATTCTTCTGAGCATTTCCGGAACTTCGACCATAGACAAAAAGTGTTCCTCGAAAGATCGCGCCTCCAGAAGTTTAGATTCTATGGATACCCTGTTTTGGTTTGCACGCCATCTATCAGATGTGAACACTAAACTTTGCTCCGTGCGACGCTCCCTTGTATGGGGAATTTTAACGCAGGCGCTGTGGTCGGCGTACGTCCTTTGTTCGAAACAAGTCAACATTGTATTATTTGAGTTTGGATCTTTCTAGTGTTATTTCGCAGCCTAAGAACATTTTAGTGTAAGAAATGTGCTTTTTAATTGTTGTGGTTAGTGTTTATGTTATATAGAACTAGTGTTTCACGTTAAAAGTGTTATTTTCTCACGATAAGCTTTCGTTGTAGTACATGACTGAGCTTTAGGCGGATTGTACGCATGAAACCCTTGAGCGACTTTTTTTTCGAATCTGATGTTAAGGATATGGGCCCCGACATGGTGAGTTTTATGGTTTTATATAGTAGAATATACAAGTTGGTTCCAGTTTTAAGTCATGAAGTAACTGAATTCCTGGTTTTTTCGCGCAACAGGTCCGTTTTTGTTTTGTTTACTTGTCACCGGCGTCCGCCATTTCTGATTCAGAATTTGTTCACCGGTTTAGATAATTGAGTTTTTTTTGGGGATGTAGCGTGGGAAGTCGAATTTAGGTGAAGAATTGCGTGGATGTTATCATAATGATATCTCTCAGTCACTGATTTTGGTAAAATCTTCTTACGGTTTCTCAATTTGGTCTGTTATTGTCGCCATTGAAGCGACAGCGGTGTGACCAATTATCATGTATTGATAGTTTCCATGTATCAGGGCCTATTTGATATTCTTGAACCAATTCTGTGTTCATATTGTCAAAACTGGCAACGAAAAAAAAGGCGTTTTTTTATTATATTATTGAATGGTTGGATCAACAATGAAAGTGCTGATTTTCTTCTAATTTTTAACTAAAGTAAACACATTCTAAATAAAACGAGTACCAACGATTTATGTGATCAAGTGTAATGTGGATTTGACACAGTGCAATGAACTGCAATGCTTGTAAAACTCACATCACCTATTACCAAATAAATTTTAAGTCATGTGTTCAGTTTTTATGTTATGTTTTCTTTTTAACCAAAAACTTCTCATTATGCTGACAACTATATGAAATCCTAACCTATATAGCAAAGTGCATTAAATAGTAAAACTGCAATAGGGAGTTTTGTGAGAAAACAGTGAAACACTATGGTTGTGATTTCCACCTCAGATTAGTAACAATTGATTGAAATTATAACTGATGACAAATAATTATGTTGGTCAAGGTTCCAATATGCATTGCCCTACATTAGAGTCAACATTTGCATCTTTGTGGTATATCTGTGAACATGTCTCAATAGTTTTTTGTGAATTCATAATCTGGTTTGTTGTTTTACTTGAATCAATAAACTTCAATCTTCAAAGTTCAAATTTACCCACAATATAATTTCAAGGAAATGTACTTTAGTACCTATCCATATTGTGTTCCATTCCTTCACTACATGTTATGATAATAATAAATGACAACACATGCATAAATTAACTGAAACCTATCCATACCTATGTAGTAGTCAGGTCAGGTTACATCTTGATAGCGTCACAGCATTATGTTAATATAACTTCCTTCTCCCTAACTTAA
Organism: Agrotis segetum; assembly: GCA_036375495.1. Taxonomy (NCBI): domain Eukaryota; kingdom Metazoa; phylum Arthropoda; class Insecta; order Lepidoptera; family Noctuidae; genus Agrotis; species Agrotis segetum. Next base: position 853,518 of record JAQSVV010000237.1, read on the forward strand.
ATAACAACAATATAATAAGTTTAGTAATTATGGGACTCGCATAAAAAATTATCTGTAGACATTGTAGGTATGCAGAGTGTTTGCTCCCCAAAATAAAAACGGTTTTATTATTATGTGTATGTTATTTGAAAAAAAAAAAAAGAAAATTGAACAAAAAAAAATATGTTCTGAGTATGCTTGCAAAAAATAATAATGTGATTACGATAAACATTTTCCGTTAAAATATTTTTTTAGCTTAGAGATGAAAAAGACTCGTGCAAATACCTAGAGATTTAGACTATACTTGTAAACAAAGACAAGTAAATTGTTAGAGTGCACTCATGACAATTCATTTTTTTATTTCCAAAAATTTTTATGTCCTAGTTTAGTGACCAATCAGCTGTTTTGTTATAAATATTACTTGTTATGGTGTATTCATACTTATCATATTATTCATACTCATATAATGGAGGAAGGCCTTTGCCCAGCAGTGGGACAATTCAGGCTAATAATAAAATAAAATATAGGTGTATTCATATACATTAGTCATGTCATGTCACAAATTAAACTTGTAAGAAAAAAAAATGCCTGACCGGTGGTGTGGGAACAAATATCATAAAGGAGCGTAGAAGCATGTTGTTTTTTAAACCAAGCTGGTGACGTGACGGTGACTGATGAGTGTGAATGCACCTTTAATCAGCTGTTTCTGATATTGAGCTCTATCTAATAAATATTACTTTCATTTTCAAATGTTTTTTTTTGCTAATTTTATGGATTCCATTCAAATTAGGAACTTTCCGAATGGGGCCGGCAAGTCAAAGCTAATTAAGATTTGAACTGATTTGAACCAATGACGATGCTTGGTGCAACCAGTACTAGCGCCATTAGTTCCCCAGTTGCCAGCCCCATTGGCAAAAGCACTTTAAACATGTGCACTGGACTTAGGCTCGTAAGGAAGGCTCCTGGCACTACAAATAAATAGTTTGAGTGTATTGAAAAGAACACTCAAAGTATTAGTAATTTTGAAACATAACCTATATCATGAATGAATAAGTGATAGATATGTACAATCGACCCAGTGGAATTATGACCCACCATAAGGCTATTTTCCTACAGACATTCAAATACAATTATGTCCACATTCGCGTAAACATACATATCCATGGTAACGACTTTGATCTTTGTCAATTTGACGGATTCAAACGATTTGTTGTCAAAATGGGTCATGATTCCACTTTGTCGACTGTACCTACAATAAATTCTTAATTATGATAGATGAAAAACAATTGCATGTAGCTAGGATTAGATGATGAGATGGATGTGCTGAGTGAGAAGAATGGATAATGTTAGAAATGAATAATATTAAGGGAAAGAAAGAGATCATTTTATGGATATGTGCTAAGGAAGGATAAGGCATGTTACTAAATGTGAATGTTGATGGATGGATTGTGTTAGATATGAAAAAATAAGAGTTGATGATTAGTGATGTCTCACCATAAATAATGGAAGAATAAAATATGTTAGGCTGAAATCCAGTAGAGTGGGATAAGAGCACAAAGATGATGAATACATAAAGAAAAAAACAGGTATGCATCATCTCACAGAAGTGTTATACTTATGTACTAAGGGTGCCTCAAGTGCCTTAACATGCTCAAGCTACATGCGCTGTGTACAAGCACCCCGTGGGTAGCTTGATCAAGTAGCTTGCGCATGTTACTAGCGCGGGTAAACCGCAAACCCGCACCTTTACTTGATCAAGCAGCTTGCGCATGTTACTCGCGCGGGTAACCCGTATCTTTACTTGCGCAGGTTACATGCGCCGTGTACAAGCACCCTTATGCAAAAGATAGTTTTGCATACACAACTATAACACTCCTGTTTTCTTTTTTTAATAAGAAGAAAGTATTAGAGTGTGCTTAGTAAAATTTTATGAAACCATATCACATGAATAATGGAATTACATAAATCTTGTGATATGGTTTCAAAAAATACCTGAAACAAGTTCTAAAATAAAACAGTAATCACTATAATTTGCTGTAGCATTGTCAATCAGTTGTTATGGAATGAAAAACACAAAACTGTTCAAACACTTGCAATGCAACTAATTTGCAAAAATATGCTGAAGTTGATAGCCATGACAACTTCTGAGTATATGTTGCATTGGTTTCCAAGCTATACATGCATCATGTATGTGCAGGATACGAGCATGTGGTTTCATGCTATAGTTGCTAACTTTCTTATCTACATCTCTGAACCGAGGAGCTTAGTACCTAAGTCAATGTTGGCATGATACTCAGTGTAGGCACTATAGGTGTAGTAAAATAAGTGTGTAGTGTGCTCTGACAATGGTAGACTGTTGTTGAGCCTATGCTACCCTAGTACCCATGCAATTTAAATTAGATTGCCTACTTGTATTTTTATCTCTTGATGTGTAACTGCATGCTTTCAGAAGATCTAGAATTACTAGCACCACTTTTATATCTCTAATTGCTGAAACTGCTAAACATATTTAACCTTTTGAAAAACATAATGGTTTATTTAGCACCAAACAAACTTCAATAAATTAGGTACTTATTTGTGTTTTAACCACATCTCGTAATCATGATTTAGAAAAATGTTACTTTTATTGATTGATTATAATCTATTATTCTATTTCTATTGTGATCATTCACCTGAATTTGGATATCTATAGATTTTATTGGTCATAATTATGAATTATTTAATATCTATACTTAATATTATAAAAGCAGAAGAGTTTGTTTGGAACTACTGGTTGGACTTGATAAATTCTCTTAGTTTTGGTATAATCTATAAAACATCACGCTATCATCAAAAGTAGCGGAGCAGTAAAGATAAATATTTCGAAATCGGGAAAACGTATTCCTTTTCGAGAGCTTCCGTTGCGTACGCTGCGTAAACGGATAAAGATACGCAAAAATTATGTAGTTCAACTCTGCGAAGACCTTCTGGCGGGTAGGACCGTACAGTAAGTAATACAACAAAGTTTGAATAACCACAGCAAGACAACCCGAACTTCAAATAATTAAGTTTTAACAGTTTATATTAACCATTTTTTACGTATAAATAACCACAGCAATTAAATGATTGCTGTGGTTACTTATACTTTGTTTATTGCTTATTGTACGATCCAACCCGCCAGACGGTCTTCGCCGAGTTGACTATACTACGGAATTATTCCTGATGAAAAGTTCTAAAATAAAGTCCGCGAGAGCTTATACGAAATTGCCCATAACATCGTTTGATTTCAATGAAGTATCTTAGGAGACATCATAGTTTCAAAACAATACCACAACAAAATAATGACTGCCTGGGCATAATTGCGACGGTAAGATCTCTCTTTGAGAAGTGGTTGGGTGATGCGCTACCGGTCCTCACCTTCAACCTGATGCAAGTCCTCCCGGGCACGGTTGTTGCGGGAGGTACCTCAGGGATTCGGTGGCAAGCTAGTTTAGAAATATACTACTCTATTGCTATCTCAATTCATGTTATGAATCTGCTAAAATGGCCCTTTTAGACTCCCAGGACTAATAAGTAACAACCAAGTGTTGATGGAAACACCTGTAGACTTTAATAACTTACTGCTGCATAATTGTTACTGGATAAAAATGAGTTAAAAGAGGCAAATTCATAAAATGAGGGGCTAGTTAGTTGCTTCTAGCTTGTAACTGATGCATGCCAAAGTAACATAACTTCTACTGAATTCATAAAAAATAATTCCTAAATGTTTTAGTGTAACTCGTATTCAGTTTAATGTTATTTTTATCATTTCTCTTATTTTAAGCAAATAATTCATTGTTTCTGTTAATATTAAATTTTAGAAACTGTTTTATCGTTTTTAGATTGCACCTGCTGCAAAAAAACTATGGGACAAGGGCCCCGGCGCTGGCGGCGACAGCAAGGGTCCTCCCCACCTGCCGCCGCTGCAGTTGAACCCTGAGCAGATGTGGCGTGATCCGACCTGGTCCGCGCAAGGTTCGTTACTCTTCTACATTTATGTTATATCATCGGAAACTATGACGACACACCTTCAAGCTAATAAAATAAAACTAAACATGGTTTATTTTATCTCGTTGTTTATGTGTACAGCAGAACAGTTGATTTTACACCTTTTCTTTGATAATCTTGCTAAGGCTTAGTTAAGCCTAGGAATCAACAATGAAATAATTACTTCGTTCAGGGGCAGAATGTCAAATTCTCAAAATGTGTCTCTCAAATCGACGTTTTTGATAATTGGACATTCTAATAGTGAAATGTGGCCTTTTGTGAAACTGTTCTATTTCTTAAAATTGGTATTATTATAGCCGTGGAACACAATGTCGGCGTGCCAATGATGGGCACGCGACGCGGTGTCGCGTTCCCCGGCGGCGATGCCGGCAACATTCTGTCACCCCGTGACACGGCTGGACTCGGCGTTAAAATGGTGGAATATGTTCTTGGAGGATCTCCCACAGGTATGATTTGCGCTTTAGGTACTAATATAGAAGTCCTTCAAAATTTAGTATATTTCACCAGACTCAGCTTTATCTTAGAGTTGGATTCATATTTTTAATAATTACTTGAAAGTAAAAAAAAACAGAAATTCATGTTTTATCGTTATATTTAATTCATAGTTTCCTATAAAATCTATGTTCAAACTTTATTTTGGTTTTATAATAATAATAAATAATAATTTTCTTTGTATAACACTTTGTTGCAGTTTCATCAAGAATTAATTATTCACATCTCGTAGAAGCAGGTGGTGTAGCTACTGGTGGAGGTGAAAAGGTACCTGGAGTGGTCGCTGGACTACGAGGCATGGTCCTTGAGGAGCGTCCTGAGGACAAGTCAGCCTCTCCATTCGAAAAGGACTTGCATGAAATGCATGAACATGGATCTCTACCTAATGGACTTCATAATGGACAAGAAGATGACAAAGCTTTTAAGTAAGTATTTCAATGGAAGGGGAACGCTTTTTTTAATAACACTAGGAGTTTATCCAATTTCGTGGGTGCGTTTAGAACATTTTCAGTCAAATTAACAGCCAGTCCAGGAACAACTGACCATACATATATTTGTTACGTTTGGGAATCGGACTTGTGAAACGCAGCTCCAATGGCCCAGCCTCTGCGAAAACAATGCCGAATGAAAAACCAAACCAAAATTGTTCGACCAATTTTCGAGATTTTTTAAATCAAATTATGATATTTCTACAAGATTAAAGTTCTATTTCTAGTTTTTGACTCATAAAAATTGGCCTAAAATCTGTCAGTAAAGCAGCTGTTTCAAGCGCTGCTGTTGCGACTCGTTACCAATGACGCAAAGTAAGTGTTATTTAAATGAATAGGCAATAATAGAGACAAATAAAGGATGTCAAGAACTGTAATAAAAACTTATATGTAGACTATGTAGTAGTCTTGTTTGTATGGCAGGAAAACTAAACATATTTCATAAGATGTTCTTTCTCTTCATATCAGCTATTGAATGAAAAGAAAAACAATTTACATTTTTTTTATTCATATGTGAGTTTGATGTGATTCGTCATCTATTGATTAGTGATATTAGTATGTAATTAAAAGACATGGTGATTGAGATGTAATGTAGAAGGTCACTTAGCAACACGCTTCGAGATGACGCAAACTCGATGAGCTTTGTTTAATCTTTAATAACATTAAGATTATAACGTAAATGGAACACAAACAATAACCGATAACTAAACCGCCCAAATGTCAAATCTAATCTTTATCAATACATAAATTACTACGTAAGATCGTCGCGAAGGCCACCGAGTGGCGAGTGCGAAACTGTTCGGCGCATGGCGGAGGTACATCGGCGCGAGGTAGCGACGCTCGCGTGCGTGCGGCGGTGGGTCTGGCGGGCAATAACCGCGCGCGGCTCACGGCCTCTGTCAATGCCACTCGCCGCACAACCTGCGCCCGCGCCGCCGGGACACTCCATGTTTTATCGAGCGTCGAGCGCTCGTTATGATTCACACGGTAAACAGATTTCCTCTGATAAAGCTGCGGCGTTTGAGTAGCGATCGGAGTTTTATCTGTTTCCTAAATTCAGCTGATATTTTTATTGGTATAAGAAAAATGCAATTACCGATATTGAAATGAAGATGCAATAATTATGGTTACTAGTCGAATTATGCATAGAGGCAGCAGCTGCATAGCAACTGTGCAGAAGACGAATTCAAATCGTCTTTTCGGTAGAAACGAAACTAAAAACAACGATCTGATTAAATATTCAGTCTTATCGCATTGATAAGAAAACAACAACAAACAATTATGTTTAAATGTTTATATTATTAACGTTTTTGCATGTTGTATTACTGCCATAACTACACAACTCGGTTCAGTCAGATTCGGTGACCAAAAATACCGATTATTTTGCTACTTTACTTTTTATCATAATTCCGCCAGTATGAAACTGATTCAGGTATTATAATTTTTAAACGCCATACTAATTAGATTGGTTCGTTGTCACTAGTTCCATTAACAGTTCCATGATGGAACTACTGATTATTTTTATTATCATTAGTTCCATTTTAGAAGAATCTTAAAATAATGGAAAGAATGAAAGAAGTTGGTCCTATGAGAACAGATTCCCATTTGTACGGTATGTTATAGCAGTGTGGTGTTGTTCCGCAGCCGCACGCCAGGCTCGCGCCAGCCCTCGCCGGCGGAGGAGGAGGGCGGCCCGCGTAATGGCGACGCGCCCTCCTTCCCGCTGCTGCCGCCGCACGCCATGCCGCAGCCGCAGCCGCAGCAGCTGCACCATCTGCCGCATCTCTCGCATCCGCAGGTAATTACTTGCAAGCAGCCTTTGATAAAAGTACTAGGGTTGAACAATTATAATATGTTCTTTATTTCAATAATTTGTATAATATACTGTTTATTATTATTAGACCTAAATGTCCAAGATTAAAATTTTAGGGCGAACGTATAACTTACTAGAAATACTGCATCAACCCATCATTAACCTTTTTTATTACGTCTATTCCAGCATCATCCAGGGATGTTAGGTGTCGCCCCTCTGCAGGGTCTGCCACATCCACAACACCCGCAAATCCACCCTGGTTAGTAAAAACTTAAATAAAAAAAATGTTTGTATGATAATTATGACAAGCAGAGTAAAAACAATGATTTCATTTCAGGAATGACATTGAACGACTCTATGAATCAACACATTGAACTCGTTTTACAAATGGAGCAGCATCCACAATTTGACAACAACAGTTTTGCAAGCACCCAGCAGGTTAGTTTTAAAATACGCATTAAGTATTATTAGATATTAAGATGACATAACTGTTGTATCTTGGCTAAAAAGTATGGTCCTTAGGTAAAAAATACATTAAATTAGGAATAATTATTAAACTCATAAATGGACTCCAATCCTTCTGCCATTGAAACTGTATTTCTTCCGCCCTGCCCTTGGTGGGAGGACTCATTTGGTGATTTTACCACAATAAATAATTGAAACTGTATTTGACTTATTTGAGTATATCGGAAGTTAGTCGTCAAACTTAAAACATGTATGTACGCATAATATGGTTTACAACCCTTGCGATGCCGTGGCGGGTCACTACACAAGTATATTAGATCATTGACCGGCTTCTTTGGCACTGAATAATTTAAGTGAAACATTCCAAAGTTGAATTTTAGAATCAATTCGTATCGTACATGTGGTGCCATCTATTATTATATGAAAGTTATTGTTGTTTCTAGCTGGAATAGTACTTTAAGGCCCACTTGCACGAATCCAAGTTATCTTTTAACTCGAGAGTTAGTTGCTAACACAAGGTCAAATTGACAGTTTGTCATACAATATTGTCGATTTAACCTCGTGTTGGTAACGAACTCTTGAGTTTAAAAGATAACTCGGGTTCTTGAAACTGGACCTTATTGGTGTAAAAGGTGCCCTATTTCCGTCTCCATACTCCTGACAATGAAAATTCAAAATTTCAGGAGTATCAAAAAGGTATTAGTTTGGATTTATTTGTATGATCGCAAAGCAGGTGTGATTAAAAAAATATATAATGTTCTCAATGTGAGCAAGGTAGCTGTGCTGAAACATCACTGTTATTTTCAATGGCCCCTGAACTCTACCTACTGGGGCTCCCTTTTCGGCATTTAGACTCGTAGGTGGTCCGTTATTTGTGAACTCTACCAACATAACAAGAAGATCAGCTTGCCCGAATAGTTGGCCCTTTTACAACGGTTTTTAATCGGCTAAAGTAACCTAGGTTGGCCCATCCCTACGAATGAGTTTTATTATTGGATGAAGTGCGAGTGAGCTGTAAAGCTTGACCTAAGGTCGTCGCTACACCCACTGCTCAAGCAGAGCCAGTACTCGACATAATATACAAATCTGTTCGAGCAGTCAATGTATGTCTGGCGACTGATTGACCGCATCGACCTCCCAAAGCCAACGGGATTACTTGAAGCGGTCTGTATCAACTTGAAGCGGCGACTGCACGAGTGCACGCATACATTCAGAACCGCATGTGCGGTCGAACTGCTTCGGGCAGTCTGACTACTTGATGCAGTCACCAAGTATACACTGACTGGTCGAGCAGTCTGTGTATGGGTAGCCGGACTATTATTATACACGGAACCTCTCTAGCAGTCGGAAAAGCTTTTGAAGCAGGTAAAACCAACTGCTGGAGCAGTTAGAAATAGAAGTTTTGCATAAGCAATCCTTTTATGGGCGCTCGTAAGTGAGCTGTGTAGAACTTCAGGAGTACACCGCAATACCATGTCCACGCAATCAGATCGTGCAGTATTCAGTAAACACAATTATTTATCTATTGTTCCGCTACCAAGTGGACATCAGAGCCTGTAGCCAATCGTTAAAGTTCAGCAGTCGCTAAATTATTTTTAACTTTACACCCCATCACATAAAGTTGAAAATCTAGTAAAGACTGCTGAGCGATAGCGAACGAAACAAACGAAAACGATCTGTAATCTTTGAGAGATTGTCAACTTTATGCGATGGGGTATAAATTTTTAAAATTAATTGTCGCTTGCCGTTTGGCTTCAGGCTCAGAGGTACTCTCTAAAGAGTTGTAAATATTTGGTTGGTAGTGCGGTAATAATCCTGATTA